>OVBE01016446.1:179-10944 GCA_900406425.1 Iberis pinnata | reverse complement strand
ATGGTGAAATCCTTGGTGAATGATGAACACATCCAGCATCTCACCAGGTGCTTTGAGACCCTTAATAAGTTTGGAATGAAGCTGAATCCAGAGAAATGTACGTTCGTCGTTAGTATTTCCANAGAGAAATGTACGTTCGTCGTTAGTATTTCCAGAGAATTTTTAGGCTATCTCGTAACCGAGAGGGGGATCGAGGCCAACCCGAACCAGATAACGGTAGTTCTCTCGATGTCGTCACCAAAGATGCAAAAGGAAGTCCAACGCTTGACGGGGGATCGCTGCTCTAAATAGATTCATTTCACGGTCAACCGACAAATGCCTGCCGTTTTTCCAAATCTTGAAGGGGAATAAGCATTTTCTTTGGGATGACCAGTGCGAGAATGCGTTCTCCAAGCTGAAGAACTATCTCGCCAACCCATCGGTGTTGGCCAAACCCGTGCAGGGAGAAAACTTATACTTGTATGTAGCGGTGTCTCCTATCGCAGTAAGCGGGGTACTAATCAGAGAAGATGAGGCTAATCAAAGACCTGTCTTTTACGTCAGCAAAAGTTTAGTTTCTCCCGAGACGAGATACACGATGACCGAAAAATTAGCTCTTGCAGTAATAGTGTCGGCAAGGAAGCTACGCCCGTATTTCAAGTCTCACTTGATTGTGGTGATGACGACACAACCACTGCAAACAATTCTTCATGGTCCGAACCAATCCGGAAGGATGGTCAAATGGGCCATAGAATTGAGCGAGTATGACATCGATTACCGAAAATGGCTAAGCGCAAAATTGCAGGTGCTAGCAGATTTCATTGTCGAGCTACCAATTGGGGTCCATGAGGAATCGCCATCCCAACAAGTTTTGGGGCTTCAGGTCGACGGCTCGTCCACGCGATCATGATCCGGAGTCGGGGTACAAGAGAAGTGATCAAGTAGTCGTACAGGCAACACTTGAAACAACGAGTCAGAGTATGAAGCGCTCATTGCCAGCTTGAGATTAGCTTTGGGAATTGGGGTTAAAGACCTCCAAGCTCAAAGTGACTCTCAACTTGTAGCAAGTCAGATTAGCAGAGAATACGAGGCTAAAGACGATAGAATGGGAGCTTACTTAGAAGTCGTTCAAGGGCTCATAAGTCAGTTCAGCCGATTCAAATTAACGAGAGTTCCGCAAGGTGAAAATAGTTCGGCGGATGCGCTAGCTGCATTGGCATCAACATCCGACCCCCTGGTGCGAAGGAAGATAACAGTAGAGACTATCAAAACACCAAGCATAGCTAATGCAGAAAAGACCATGGTGATACAGACGTGATGAATGAGAAGGCGCTCTCAACAAACTACTAGGGACGAACCGGCGGGAGCTATCCTTGATCTCGACCAGGTCGCCAAAGGGAACCTCACCCCAACTAGCGGTGAGTGCAACCCTGACGCTGGTTTGAATGACAATGTTCAAGATGCGGCGGATTAAACGGACGATGAAGAAGTCGATCAAGAGGACAATGACATCGAATCGGGTGGCGCCACCAATGAAAAAAAGATCTTGTGAGCAGCCAGCTTGACACCAAGCAAGTACCTGCAAGGAACACGGGATCAGATGGCTCCCCTCTCCCGATTCAGATGTTGATGACCCACTCAATGTCAAGCAAGCTGACGTAGCCAATGAGCAAGTACCAAGAGATTCGAGCGAGGAAAACCAAGATTGGAGGACACCTATCGAGGCGTATATTACAACAGGAAAAACGCTAGATGATAAGTGGCAGGCACGAAAGCTGAAAGTGAGAAGGGCGCGGTTTTGTATGGTCGACAGACTCCTCTACAAACGCAGTATTGCTGGGCCTTACCTTGTATGCGTGGGACCCAAAGAAGCATTAACCATCATAACGGAAGTTCATGAAGGTTTTTACGGGTCGCAATCCCCGGGAAGGACTCTAGTTCTGAAAATAAAACGGTTAGGATAGTTCTGGCCGACTATGGTAAAGGAATGCGAGGAGTACGCACGGTGGTGTGAGCAATGCCAAAAGCACGCCCCATTCATACACCAGCCTGTCGAACAATTGTCATCCATCTCCTCTCCATATCCATTTATGAGATGGTCGATGGATATCGTCGGACCACTTCACCCTTCAACTGGGGGGCAAGATTCCTGTTGGTGTTGACGGACTATTTCTCCAAATGCATAGAAGCTGGAGCTTTCAAAAATGTTACCGAAATAGTAGGCCAAAAGTTTGTACGGTGAAACGTGATATGTCGTCACGGTTTGCCTTATGAGATAGTAATTAATGATGGATCCCAGTTCATCTCAACCAAGTTCGAGGCATTCTGTTCCACATGGAAAATAAGGTTAAGCAAGTCAACACCAAGATATCCACAAGAGAACGGTCAAGCGGAAGCAGCAAACAAGACTTTACTTAGCAACCTGAAGAAAAGATTGGGGGATTTCAAAGGGGGATGGGCCAATGAACTTCACGAAGTCCTGTGGGCCTGCCGAACTAAACCCAGGAAAACGACTGACGAGACTCCGTTTTCTCTTGTGTATGGGATGGAAGCGATAGTTCCTGCGGAGGCTGCCGTCCCCGGACTTCACAGAACGGTCAACATGGTGGATCCAGGCAAGAATGATAAGATGATGAAAGACAGCCTCGACCTTATAGACGAGAGGCGAGACCAAGCGTCAACAAGGCTCCAAAACTATCAGCACGCGGTGGCTCGCTATTACAACTCTCGGGTAAGGATCTGACGTTTCAATGTGGGTGATCTCGTACTTCGGCGGGTATTCTCGATTACAGCCGAGTATGGTGCAGGAAAACTGGGCATAAACTGGGATGGTCCTTACAAAGTAAAACGAGTTGTGTGTTACGGCGTATATGAGCTGGAGTCTGAAGATGGCGTCAAATCCCGAGGTCGTGGAATGCGATGCATCTTAAGGCATACTTCTGATTTCGGAAGTATAAGAAAGCATTGTAACCAAGTTTCTATACTTCGTTTGCATCAATAAAGAAGCCTTTGCGTTTTTGAATTAACATTGGGGTATATTTATATTAGAAAAATAAAAAAATGAGCCCAAACCGCACCCGCGCTAGAGGCACGATCCGAGCAGTTGAAAAAGCTAAATAAATGCTTAAGTAAAAAACAAGCAAAACGAAAAAGCTTAAAATAAAAAGTTGAACTAAAGCTAAAAAATGCTTAAGTCAAAAGCTAAAAAAATGCTTAGATAAAGAAAAAATCTAAAACGAAAAAGCTTAAAATAAAAAGCTGAACTAAAGCTAAAAAATGCTTAAGTCAAAAGCTACAAAAAGCTTAAGTTAAAAAGCCGAACAAAAGCTAAGATAAAAGCTAAAAACGGCTAAGTCTAAAAGCTAATACAAAGAGGCTAAAATAAAAACTCTAAAAGCTAAGACAAAGAGGCTAAAATAAAAGCTAGAAAATGCTAAGTGAAAGCCAAAAATTAAGTTAAAAAAAAGTCGCAAATCGAAAACCGCGCTCAAAGATTGAGATGAGCCCGGAAGGAACTTAAGCAAAAGCTAACAAAAGGTTTAAGGCCTAAAGGCCGGACTAAAAAGGAAACGGATTCAAGCGAAAGCATAAACAACGCTTAAGTAAATCCGTCAAAAGTCTCCAATAAATAAAGCATCAGGTAATCCTGAGCAACACATGACAAAAGTCTAGAAAATATAAAGAAAGCTCTAGGTAAAACCCAAGCAAAGTACTAAAACATAAGAAAATGGAGAAAATAACGCAATGCTCTGAATCATAAAAATAAAGACGGAAAATCAATCCTAAGTCTGAGAAGGATCCTCCGCAACAGCAGCGCGGATCTCCTCCACCAACTCATCAATCTTGGGTCCAATACTAGACCCAAACTCGTAAATAAGAACCGCAGCATCGGTCGAAGTGGTGGCGGGAATGGCGGTGGCTGAGTCCGGAGGGGGGACGCACGAGTTCCATCAGGAGTGAGAACTGGAGTCATAACTGGAGAAGATGGCAGAATCTCTGAAGCCGAAGGCGGGGGCGAAGGTCCCAAGAAAAGCCGCACAAATCTCTCCAAATCAAGAGGGGGAATCTTCGCCTTGGCTTCGTCATACGCCTTCCTCGCAGCTTCGCTATCAGCAGTAAGAACTTCAAGCTCCGCCTTGAGATCCGGGATCTCACCTTTCCTAATGTCCGTAAGGAGCTCAGGGTTGGCGTTGACTTCGCGAAAGTACACAAGCAAGTTCCGGGCGGCATTTTGAGCAACAAGGTGAAGCTTCACCTACTCAATCCCCTTGCAGACCATCTCAGGAACCGCTTTCTTTGCCTCATCTCTAGCCCGCGTCGCGTCAATATCCCGAGAGCTAGTAAGCACATTGATACGAGCCTCCCCCTCTTCAAGATGAGAGGTGAGAGCGACTTTCTCAGCCTCAAGTGCTAGCTTCTCCTGAAAATAAGCAAAGGACTCGGATCATACCATCTTAAACTTCTCATGCATCTCGGTCCGATCCTCCTTCGCATCCATCGGTAGTGTCCGCAGCGAACATGCGACTGCGAGCTTCCTTCAGCTCCGCTGTGAGCGAAGCAACCTGGTCCTCTGCGGCTTTCAAGTCAGATTCGTCTTTGGCTGCGGAAAGTTGGCGGCCAAATAGCTCGAGGGTACTATTGTTCCAACCCAAAGACTGCATAAAAGAAAGACACAGAGCTTAATCAACACTTAGTAAAAATAATAATGATAAAGTGATGAAAGATAAGCAAGACAATAAATGTGTCCCATTTACCTCGCCGACGCTCATAGAAAACTTCTTGTAGTGATCGCGAACCTCGTTCGGAATATCCGGAATCGCCGAGACCTTGCATCCGTCAAAGTGGAAGTGTCGAAAGAGATGTGAGGACGAGTCTGCGTCCGAAACGATCGACTTGTTCTCCTTGTAGTCGAAACCCCAGTCATACTTCTTGCTCTTTCCGTCACCTTGTGTGTTCCCTTGTTCCGGGAGTTTCCTTTTCAAGGATCCTCGCAAAGAAGGAGCACCTTCAGGAGGCAGAGAAGCATCTTGGGCCGCAGGCAAAGTGATGACAAGTCGGCGACCCGGTTTAGTGATAGTCGAGCGGTCAGCTGACACCATCGGGGCTTTCCCAGCTCTCTTTGCTCCTTTGTCTGAGTTGGCGGGAAGGGACGCAGCAGGGGTGGAAGAGGCAGCATGTGGTGCTTCACGACGCGCCGACGCGCTGGCAACCTGAGCAGCGACATTCTTGGCTTTCCTGGCGGCATGGTAGGAAGTTATTTCGGTGTCTTGAGTGTCGGGGAGAACTGAAACAAGAAACATCACTTAGAGGGAATGCATGTGAAAACTTAGAAAAAGAAACTTAAGTAAAAAAGCAATCACGCAAACTGGTGGCTTAGTCGGAAGAAGGCGGACGTTGAGATTCGTCGACAATCTCAAGTCGTGAATTGGATTCAAAGATTCTGATCGGAGTAAAAGATTCCCACAAGGAATTCTCCGGGCGGCAGGAACAAATGAAATCCACAAGATCCCGAGAAAGCTTTGGGAGCTTTCCCTTCTTCCGGTTTAGCGCTGCACGGAAAAATAAAAGATATTAGAAGTCATAAACTATAGAAACGCATTAAACTATAAGTTATAAAAGATGATTAGCCGATTCCGCTAACCAGGTTCAGGAGACCAATCCAGAACTGCTAGGTGGGGAAGACGGCCGAAAGTTGACTCGTTTACAGGGAAGTAAAAGTAGAATTGCTTCCAAAGCTCGTCTTTTTTGGGGAAACCCGAGAGGATGTTGCAGCAAGGATTTGACATCGAATAGAAAAAGCCAGGTTGGTTGTGAACCCTTCTTACCGACTCAAGACAGACAAGAGACTTAACGTCAAGCTCAAACCCGTTCTCCTCGGCTAGGACTTGCAAACCCACAATGGTGCGAATGTGGTTCGGACAAATCTGAGCTAATGAAATCCCGAGAATATGCATGAAGTGGATAAGAAGCTCAGGTAAAGGGAAAGAAAGTCTGCATTCTCTAAAGTAAACCTCGTATGCGCAACAAAGGCCATCTCTAACTACCTCAGGATCCCTTAAGGAAGACGTAGAGATAAGCTCAACATTCTCTGGTAAGCAGAAATTGTTCTGTAATCCTATTAGTCTATCTATAGATAACCTGGAACGAGGATGAGGCCCAAAGAGAGGGAGCCGATCAGACACCTGATGGGGAGGTATGTTCCTCAGGAAGTTTGGGGATGGCTCGGGTCGCAGTGGAGACTCTAACTCGGGCAACATAGGCGAGGTTGGTTTGGGAGTCTCTTGAGAACTGAGACGCAGACGCAATTCCGGAGAAGCGACATCTCGCTCCGGGGTAAGGGAGATAACTTCCGTATCGCCCGACTCGGGAGAAGCCGCTAGGAACTCCAGCTCGGGAGTGGCTACCCGCTCAAGCTCAGGAGTAGCCACTCGCTTCGGACTCGGCGCAAACAGATCAGCTCGCGGAGAATCTCGCTTCGGCTCGGACAGGATGGCCCGTGGGGTGGCTCGGTTCGGCTCGCGGGAGGAGGCGCTCATCTCGGATGGACCAGTGCATCGAGCCTTGCCCAGCTCGGACCCTAGGATCGGCTTGGAGCTTGGCCTCGGGTCAGAAGGAGCACTCGGTGCGGGAGAGGCTCAGTCTAAACCGGCGAGAGGAGGCGAGCTCGGGTCGGATTGCTCCCTCGGCTCGGGCGCGTCCAGCTCAGCATGGCGGATCAGCTTGGACGAAACCAGTGCAGAGGAGGATTGGTCCGAATCGGCGAGATGAGGCGAACCCAGCTCGGGTGCATCTGGCTCGGCACGACAGCTGAGCTCAGGTGCGTCCGGCTCGGATCGAGGGCTCAGCTCGGGAACTCCCCGCTCGGCACGACAACTCAACTCGGGCGAAGCCTTCGGCACGGAGGAGGATCAGTCCGAACCGGCGAGAGGAGAGGCTCGGTTCGGCTCGGACGACAGTGCGGCGGTTCCGCCCAAATCGTGAGAAGGAGAGAAATTCATGGGAGAAGAGAGAAAAGGAGAAGGAGAAGAAAAAATAGATAAGTGTATAAAAAAGGAAAATAGAGAAATAAATAAGTAAATAAAAAGGAAAACCCTTTTTTCCAACAATTCTAAAGAAAATTTGGATCAAAGATGAATAATCCAAAGATTTTCAGAAACTTGTTGGAAAATTGGAACTCTTGAAGAACGACGAAGAACAAATAAAAAAAGTCACACTTCGATCCAAAAATACCAGAATTTTCGCCCAAAAAACTGTTTTTCAAGATTAAAGCTACCAAAAAACGAATTCCAGCAGAGAAACAAAGCAAGAACGCGAAAAAAACTCAAGAACAAATCTAGAGAGAATAAAGACTAATCAAAAACCATAAAATTTCTATGAGGGGGTTATGAGTTGGAGTTACCTGGAGAATGTCTTAAGGAGGAATGAATTGCACAAAACCTTGCAAAATGCTCTGGAGATCGGGCTTAAATAAGAAAATTGCTGAGAATTATTGAAGGAAAGAATTTAAGAAGCCATGATTCTAGCCAGAAGATATGATATGCAGAATATTCTAATTGACGGAAAAATCCGATTAAAGGCTTAAATCACGTACTGATTAGAATCACGTACAAGATTGGGGGCAAAATGTGGGATTGTCAATTCCCCCGGGTCGGATTCTCGGGATTTGACCCGGCCCTCAGGAATAAATGGGCTTTCTCGGGCCCACTTGCGGAAGATGGAGAGCTCACAAGCCCACTAGGAAAGAAAGCCCACTAAGAAAGTGAGCCCACGAAGAGAAGAGAGCTTACCAAGCGGGTGCGCTCTCAAAGAGAAGAGAGCTCACCAAGCGGGCAGACTCGAGAGGATAGCTGAACTCACCAGGAGAGCTGAGAGCTCATGAGGAGAGCTGAACTCACCAGGAGAGCTGAGAGATCGTGAGGAGAGCTCGACTCGTCAGGAAAGGTGGGAGCTGGCGAAGAGAGCTGAGAGCTGGCGAAGAGAGCTGAGAGCTCGCGAGGAGAGCTAAGAGTTCACGAGGAGAGCTGGACTCGTCAGGAGAGCTGAGAGATAGTGAGGAGAGCTGATCCGACGCGTGCAGAAGTGGTCAATGCCTCCAAGTTGACCGCCGAAAATTGCGCCTCATTTATGACGATATCATCAGTTACGGAAGAGAATTCAAAGAGATAATCTACGTCATAAATGCTTATTGAATCAATTAAAGAGAGCTGAGACTATAAATATGAGGGTGGAGGCTCAAATAAAAGGGGTTATGATTTTTCATTTATAAACTTTAAGAAAATTGTAATTAAGAGAAAACACATCAATAAAACAAAGAATTCATCAAACTTTCTGCGTATTTTCGAAATTTTCAGTGTGAGAGATTCAGCTCGCACAAATATCAAAACTATTTTTTATTTAAAAACGTTTATTTGATGTAATATCTATTTTCAATTTCTTTTAAATTTGATATTCTCAAAATTAAATGCTGAAGAATTGTGGAGTAAGCTTTCAAAAATTTGAATTTAAAAATTATTTTATTAAAATCATTTTAGTTTTTATGTTAAATATATGTTTTAGTTATATTTAATAACACTTCTTTTAATTTTAAAGATATTATTGAACGATTAAAATTGAGAAATATTATAAATGCTAGATAAGTTAATTGCATAAAATCATTTATTTATTTTAAAGCTAAAAAACAAAAAAATAACTATGATAGTGTATTATTTGTTCTTTCAAAATTTAAAAATAAAATATTTTTTCTCATTTTGTGAAGATCGTAATCTTATGTAATAAACTATAAAAATTTATATATTCTAAACTTAATTTACTCAATTAAAAAAATTCCCATCAAATATTTATAATTTAATACAAATCATTAAAACTTCTTGAATACACTTACTCGATCTAAAACCACATTTAACTAAAATTTTTTTTAAGTTTCCAAATATAGTTAGTAACCTAAATAAGTTTTAAGTATATCTTTTAGATTAAAATGTAATTTTTTAAGAAACTAGGATCCCACATCGAAAGTTGAAGGAAGTTTGCTTCCTTTCTTGCTCCTACATATATGAGTGTTAGGATTAATTTCAGTCTCACACCAATTTTTTTGTACAGTAAGTTGCGGGAAACCGATTTAATCAAGATCCAAGCACAAAAATATATTCAGTTAAATTCGGTTTTCAATTAAATCAAATTGGTTCTAATATATATGTTATAAAATAAAATTTAATACAGTTATTGTGATCACTGTTCAAGGGTCAAAAAAATATAAATTAATATATATGTTATATGACGGGTTATAAATGCAGTATAAATTAAAATTTATCATGATTATAAATTAGTGCCTTAAAAATTATTATTATCATCACGGGTCGATAACAAATATATTTTAATAAATATATGTCGTATGATGTATTAAATATGTCGTATAACTTAATATTGTTATGATTAAAAATAATGCATTTAGGATCAATTGTTGTCACGGGTCAAAAACAAATATATTTTAATATATATGTCGTATGACGGAGAAAATTATGAATTAATAATAACGGTCATGAATCCGTTCTTATATTTTTCTTATTTTATTAGGTTCAATATATATATATATAATATCTAATATTTTAGAATTTTAGAATCTATATTTATTAAGAAATAAAAAAACAACTGCAATAAATTAGAGATTTTATAAATAATCAAGAAAAAATTATTGGCCATATTATTTGGAAACTATAGAAAAAATGCCATAAAACAACAACCTTTCAATGTCTACCATATCTGCTTTTGCGATTTGACGAAATTGCCCTTCTGACACAACTGTGCCGTTACAGAGATTTTTTTTTTTTAAGTAATTCCTCTCTCCACTCCCTCTCTCGCTCTCTCCCACGTGAAGAAAAACTCTATAACTCTCTCTCACAATCTCAAATCGGAAACTGTTGATATTTCCTTTCTCTAACAAACCCTAGATCATAATCTGCTAAATTCTTCAAGATTATCTAACATTTCTAACAAAAATCGATTTGGGAGAATGTCAACTCGTAAGGAACTCGGCCAATCTCCGAGGCCTAAAAGCAAGGATGCTTCTTCTGCCGGAAAACCAAATACCCAACAGAAAGCTTTGACCGGAGTGTCGTCGTCGGCATCAATTTTACAAGTATCGACTGAGAAATCTGTTCAGCCGAGATGAAGTCCAAGGGAAAAACCGGCGATTCCGGGAAAAGGGACACTCAATCCGACGATGGACACTTCACGTCTACCCCGTAGACTGTATGCATCCGACCGCTACCCACCTGAAGGTCGGATCAATTGTTATTCCAAACCGGAATTGTTACTTGACATCGTAGAGGCGCTTGAAGGCACAACGGACATAAGNAGGCACAACGGACATAAATTACATCAAAGCATCCGTTTTTGGTCCACTGCTTGAAATCCCCATTAGGAAGGCTTCTTTCTCCGGTAAGCTTGTCCACCGGATGATATACAGGTCACTCGTGACCTCAAAAAAATATGAACTATGGTTTGTCTTTTCGGGTTGTCCATTTCGCTTATATCTTCGTGAATTTGGGATGGCTACCGGTCTCCCTTGTGGACCATACCCTGAACCTGAAGTAATGGAGCAGCTACAAACTCCAGAAGATCCAAGCAATCCATACTGGAACACCCTTATATCCAACACGAAATAGATTATGACTGTCAAAGACATTGTCTCTTTGTTGAAGACAGACAAGAGATTGCCAGTGGACAAGAAAATGCCATCATGGAGAAGAATCTGATTGGTGTTGATTGTTATAGTAGAGGGTGTACTTCT
>OVBE01016445.1:0-10944 GCA_900406425.1 Iberis pinnata | reverse complement strand
TATCTCTTATGCTATATATATATATATATATATATATATATATATATTAATAAAAGAAAAGCTTTAACCATAATGTTTTAATAAGGTAAGAAGAAAGGTTATCAATACACCCAGATTCTAATTCATTAACCGAAATCGGTCCATCACAGTGTCGTCTTTTATATTAGAATCATGATCTTTGATATAAGTTTAATCTTTATAATTAAACTGTAAGATACATAGACCACCTAGAATATAAATATTCTTACAACGCATATTTACCTTCGTTAACCAAAGTTTAAATTAGTTTAAATATTTTGTTACTTGGCAATAAAGCAAAGAGAGTAACTCTTATATACAAAAAACCACTTATAAGTTTTGTACGTTAATAAATTGAATTGGTGTCATTGTTGACAGTCATAATGGTCATGTTCAACATCAAATTTTGGTGCTAATCTTTTAATCTGGAATCAATTGGTGCAACATCCAAGCGACACTTATTTAAAAATAAAATAAATTATTAAATTTAATTGACAATATAATAAATTCTAAGAATATAATAAACTTATAAATTAAAATAAATTTATATAAAATAAAATAAATTCACAACAGTTAATGTAAATCTAGAAAAATAAAAAATAAATTAGTAAAAATAATTATATTCAAAAATTAAAAGAAAGTATAAAAACTTAAATATACTTTCAAATATTAATATAAAAACATAAAATAGTTAAATTTAATTATATTAAATTATATTAAATTAAGTTAAGAAAATATAAACCAATATACAAAAAAATTAATATTTTTTGTCGTCGTAGCCTAGTGTCTAAGTAGTTCTCTCTCTATTGAGAGCGGCAGGGTTCGAACCCTGGTTGATGCAATAGATGCAGAGGTGACTACCATTGGACGACTTGCTCATTTGCTAAAAAAAAATAAATAATATATAGTATAATAGCGCATAAACTTGTTTCCTGCCAAAGGAGAATTTTACAGTTTTGCAAAAAAAAAATTTTTGACAGGAAAAAAAGAGTATATGTTATAGGCGGAAAAACACATTTTCACATTTTTTGCAAAAAACACTTCCTCGTTTTTTACGGGAAAACATGTATCTGCGTTTTTGACTATAAAAATTTCAACGACCAAAAATAGTTGTTATTGTTACTGGTTTCATTCGCTAGTCCTCGTTACTATCGCTAGTGACAGACAACGAACATGGCCATAATAATACAATTAGATTAAGATAACAATTGAACACACGTATACGTATATACAATAAAATATTACGTCGCTAAAAGAACAAAAGTAAAAATGCAATTAAAAAAATTGAATTTCTTATGAGCATTCAAAAAAAGGTTTAAATTTATTTACTATCGTAAAATATTACTTTACAAATATTAAATCGTTATTAAAACTCAAAATATTGTATATAGGAGATTTAAAAAACATAAAAATAATATGTTTCAAAAATAGCATTCAGTTTTAAATTGTTCTAAATATACCAAAAAAAATTTTATGGTATTTTTAGAAATATGTAAATCATAAACTATTAAAATAAAATTTTTATGTTTAAGATATTTTGAAAAAAAAAAATAATGGTATTTTGAAGCATTTAGGAGTGTGTTATATTTGTTAACAACCTAATTTTTGTTGTATTTTATGGATATCCTCTTATTTGTTCTTGTTTTAAATGGTCAAAACATATTAATATTAAAAAGAATCTAGAGAAATGAGATTGATATGCTAACTAAATTATGTTTTTGTTATAGTAAAGATACTTTAGTTACCCTTTTAGTTATGAAAAAGATTTTTTTAAAATAAACGGTTAAAAGTAAAAGAAACGTTTGGCTCAATTAAATTTGAAATTTGAATTATTGGGCTCTTGTTGGGCCAATATTATTAAGACTTATTGTCCAAACACAAATGATATATCTATCAATTGTTCGATTTGTGTTTACTTGTTTTTGGTATTTTGTTTTTCTCTTTGACAGAATCGATTTCTCTGGGTCAGTTCTTAGATGATCTTACACAGCCAAGAAATCGGTTACTCGAGTAAGTTCTTCGATTACTCTGGATCGTGAATTTAGTTCGAGATTCTGTCTTTTTCTAGGGTTTCGTTTTAATGGTTGATTCCGACTGATACTCATACGTTTAGTTGTTTGAGTTTCTTCCTTCTTTACAATTTTGTTAGTAATGGTAATAATACGTCTGTGATCTTGTTTACGGCGGATTATTCCCATTTCGTTTGGAATCAACACGTTTAGGTTCTTCTGTTTTCTTTTGTTTTTATCTCTTATTTCCTTTTTGTTTTTGGTTTTGGTTTTGTTTTTTGTTTTTGGTTTTGTTTCGTATTTCCGTTTTGTTTCTGGTTTTGTTTTTGTTTTTGGGTTTGGTTTTGTTTTCCGTTTTGTTTCTGGTTTTGTTTTTGTTTTGGGTTTTGGTTATAATTTGTTTTTGTTTTTGGTTTTGTTTTGATGTTTGGTTTCCCAAATAAGATCAGAGGCAGACATTAATGTAATAGTGTTCTGTGAGATTCTTATTTGGAGACATTGGTCCCATGTTTGGAATCTACATGTTTAGGTTCTTCTTTCTGTTTCGTTTTCTTTTGGTTTTGTTTTTAATTTTGTTTCCGTTTTGTTTTTGGTTTTGGTTTTGGTTTTGTTTTGTTTTGTTTTTGGTTTTGTTTTTGGTTTTTGTTTTGATGTTTGGTTTCCCAAATAAGATGAGAGGCAGACATTAATCTAATAATGTCCTGTAAGATTTTTATTTGGAGACATTGGTCCCATGTTGCCTAAGTTTGTGAACTGAACTGAACCATTGGTTTGTTAGTTAGTACCCACGGCTTCAAAATCTGTAAAGAAACCCAATGGATTGACTTTTGACTACCAATGGTTTACAAACTCTAAAGACAAAGACTCATTATGTTAAAGAGTATTTGTACCCACGGCTTACAACATATCTCTATAGAAAAAGACATGTTCAGTCTATAGTATGTGACCATCGGCATAGAATTAGACAAAGATTACATGTTATCCACGGCTTAGAAAGGTTTATAGAAAAAGACTATTTATCGGCTTAGAATTTCTTATAGACAGAGACTATTACAGTTTGGGAAATAATTTCTACAAGGCTTTGTAAAGTTATAAGTCTAAAATAAACTTGTTGGATGGTATAAACGACCAATTAGTTTAAGAAGTCTTAAGATAGACACTAAAGCTGTTAGAATCATATTTAGATAAAGATGATTATGTGTCGGGTTTCTGACTTATGTTACCCGCGGCTTAGAAAGGTCTATAGACAAAGACTATTTCAGTTTGGGAAAAGTCAATAGATTATGTTGGATTGGGAAAAAAAACGACCAACTGTAGTCTATAAATAAAGACTGAAAGACATAAAAGATAGTTAACATTTTACTTGAAAGGCTTAGAAAGATGTGAGTATGGATAAGATATAAATCTTACAAAAGACTGATAGTGGAAAATCTAGTTGGATGGGACAGAAGACCAATGGCTTAAAGAAGTCATAAGACAAAGATATGATTTGTATATGGATCAGTCTTTGACTTGCTAGAGTTATCAAGGTAAAGTTTAAGGTACCACTCACTATTGATCTTAGCTGCAATACATTTGATGGAATAAAACAACTAACGATTCAAGGATTAGATATATATATATATATATATATATATATATATATAGCTATAGAGAGAGAGTATTATAAATCTCTTTCAATTTCAAGTCTATAACATAAAGACTAACTTAGAAAGGATCTATGGATA
The DNA here is from genome assembly GCA_900406425.1 of Iberis pinnata. Lineage (NCBI taxonomy): Eukaryota > Viridiplantae > Streptophyta > Magnoliopsida > Brassicales > Brassicaceae > Iberis > Iberis pinnata. The sequence goes on along the minus strand of OVBE01016445.1, from coordinate 7,190 downwards.
GAGACTTAACCAAAACTAACGGCTTAAATTTAAGAAAAACATATTTCTTACTATACCAAAAGGCTAAATTAAAGTCTTGTAGTTTGGTATTATACTTGTTGGATGGATTGTAAAGACGACTAATGTTTAAACAAGTCTCAAGATAGAGACTTAACCAAAACATATGAACTCAAGGCTGATAATAAGTGGTTGATTGGATGAAAAAGATCAATAACCCACAGCTTAGATAGGTCTATAGTCCAAAGCTAGCTAATACATTATTAAGAGGTTGCGGAGATTTGTTGGATGGACATAAACGACCAACAAATAAAATAAGCAAAGTCTTACTGTAATGACAAGACTAAAAAGTTCTTATACATAAAAACAAAGAACAATGAACAACTACTAAAGTAAGTCTTAAGACAAAGACTTAACTGAATGTGAAAGAAAGACCAGTGGCTTAAGGAAGTCATAAAACAAAGACGCATGCCCAATAAACATATGATTCTTTGCATATCCATAAATCTCTGTCTTGGACTTGCTTGATGGTAAAAACAACCAACAATTTAAAATGTTATCAAGGGTCTGGTTATCAAATAAGACAAGAGACACTTGATGGACTAGAAACAACTAACGATGTATAAAATCTCAAAGATAAGACACTATGAATCTCTACTACTCAAGGATTTAGATATATCTTTCGAGAGAGACTATTAACCAATGGCTTAGAAAGTCTTTATGCGTTTACCCACGGCTTACAAATCTTTATAGACAAAGGCTTAAAGTCTGTCAACAAAGAACGATGAACCGACTAATAAAGTCAATTACTATAGCCTATGGGTTGGTTTTGGATTGAATCAACAACTAAAAATTAGACTTGTTGGAAAAGTTTGAAGAGAAGTACAATATGCTGGTTTGGACTTGTTGACCAATGGCTTAATGAAGTGTTATAAGACAAAGACTATTAATCAAAAACCACAAGGCTTAGAAGTAGATCGATTTAAGATTGGTTGGATGCTTATAAAACGACCAACCACTTACATAATGAAACCACAAATGAGGATTTAGTTGGATGGTAAAAAAATGACTAACAACTCAAAAATAAAGCAAAAGTCTTAATTAAGGCAGAGGTTTTGCATTACTCACTATTGATCTAGTTGCAATACACACACTTGATAGAATAAAACAACAAACGATTTATAAAATCTCAAAGATAGACTATGAATCCAAAACACAATCAGATGTATCTTTGAAGAGAGACTATTAACCATCGTCTTTATATAAAGACTATGGGTTTACCCACGGCTTACAAATCTCTATAGTCAAACAAAGACTTTCCAATATTTAAAAGTTGGATGAATCGTAAATACATCCAAAAGTTTAAATAAGTCTTGACTTGAGCAAAACTAATGAAGATTATGAACTCAAGGCTGATTATGAAAACACCAAAATAAGCAAAGTCTCAAGACATATGCAGTGAAAAAGTAATATTTCCACTATAACCACAAGGCTTAAAGTCGGTAAACAAAGAACGATATATATAAACCGACTAATAAAATTCTGTAGACAACACACAAAACTACTGAAAAATATCTACTTCTTAACCGTAAAAGTCTTAAGAGAAGTAGAATGGGCTGGTTGAATTGTGAAAGAAAACCAACAGCTTAATGAAGTTATAAGACAAAGACTATTAATCAAAAACCACAAGGCTTAGATTAGATGTAGATCAATTTAACATTGGTTGGATGGTTAAAAAACGACCAACCACTTACATAATTATTAAGATTTAGACAATAGAACTAAGAAGTAATCCTGTCTTTAACACTCACGAAGTAAAAGAGCGAGCTGAATTCCTATGATTCATATGAGTTGGACTATAATTGATTCTTCACTACGTCCTTTTAGAACAACATATGGCTTGTTGTGGAATGAAAAAACTATCAATGTTATAGAGAAAGTCTTAAAGAAACTACAGATATGACATATTCCTTAATTTATTCACACATGCCATAAGGACTGTAAAGCCTTTTTCCATCAAGTAAAGACTAATGTATTCTCATTTTTGCAGGTATGTGCTTCATGACTCACAAGGTGATTGGTAAGTCTATAAGGTAAATTCTTGTTTTTATTTCGTTTTTACAATTAAGTGGTATTTTTATATAAAAATATTTACATATTATGCTAAGTGATACAGATATAGTTATGAATATATACAGATTAGCAAACATAGTGGTTATAGAAACTTAGTGCTTATATTTTTTTATTGATAAAAAAGTATATTTATTTTTGTTATTAGAACATTACATTGTGTGAATGCAATGTCGGTTTTCTCAAACTTTATTAGGAGTATATTTATTATCTTTGTTTTGGTAATTGTGTGTTTACAATGCCTCAATATTTTTTGGTCTTCAATTTTAAAGTATTTATATATGTTTTGGTGATTGTCCATATTATGTCATATTATGAAATCTATGTACTTTAGTCTCCTCTAGATATTTTATTTGGTAACATTTGTTGATGAAAAATTGGTAGATTTTATTTTTTTTGTACAAGAAAATTGCATTGTGTGTTTACAATGTTAGTATATTTGGTTTTGAATTTTGAAGTACTTATTTTTGTTTTGGTGATTGTGTGTATCTTAAGATCTCTCATTTTATAAAATAGATGTATCATTGATTCTTGTGGTTATTTATTTTCTGATATGTCCATTGCCGAAATGGTAGATTGTATTAGTTTCCTTAAATCATGAATGTATATGTTTTTTTTTCTTTTGGTGATTAGTAGTGATTAATTTGTTAGATTTATATAATCGAATTCATTAAAATATCTTTGTTATCATTTAGTCTCTTAAGGAGTGTTATTTTAATGGATTTATAAAATATATGGATTTTGAAATACGATGATTTGTTTTTGGATTTGGTCTTTTGTATTTTTAACTTTGAAATCTTTACAATTCCATTAAAATACAAACTAGAATTTGAAATCCAATATCAAATCATTAAACGAATATCACTTGATTCAAACTTGGCTTTACAAATCATTAAACAAATAACACATGATTTCACAAAAAAAAAAAAATTAATCATTAATCCAATAACACCTTATTTCATTAGGATTTTGAAATTCATTAAAATTATATAACCAATAACATCTACTTAGTCTAACTAAGTCTAACTAATGTATTTATTAGAATACAAAATGCTACTTTCTTTGTTTTCCAATTACACAAACACCTTTTCGCTAGTGTTTCTTATTGATAGATATAAAAAATTACCTAAAACTTATATATGTCACAAAACCGATTTTACTAGGACAGTTTAATTAAGCAAGAATTTTTTTTCTACATAAACTCATGATAAAGTAGCTAAATTCTTATAAAAGATATGTAGAAATTTCAGCACGTAAAGCAATGTATTATTTTAATTTATTTATACTTTTAGGAAATGTGCTTCGAGAGGTGTTTGTATTTTCCTTGTTGCCAACGAGATTGGTAAATGTAGAAATTTTTTGTGACCACGTAAATTCTTGTTTAAAGACTTTTTTATGATAAAGTGGTATTATTATGTGTTAAAATTGACATATTATGCTAAGTGATACTTGTAGAGTGATAAGTGATTAATTAGAAATGTATATCTAAGAGTCATTTGTAATTAGAAATATACTCCCTCCGTTTTTGAAAGATTGTCATTTTTAATTTTTCACACATGTTAAGAAATTTATATTTTCTACAAAAACAACATTAGGTATTTTAAATCAAGTACTGCACTTATTCTGTTGGTCAGAAAAGTCAAACTCATTAAATTTATAGATTAAAAACCTAATACGATATTTTTTTTGCAACAAAAAATGATAACTAAAGTGACAATCTTTTAAAAAGGGAGGAAGTAGTTGTTTTGACAACATACCTACTCTTTGATTTAGTATCCATTTCATTTTAGAAACTTAGTGCTAACACATATCTATTGATAAGAAGTAGTTTTATTCTTTCTTTCTTTTTTGGTTTTCTAGTAGTTTTATTCTTGTTATTGGAAAACTAAATTATGTGTACAACGTCAATTTTCTCTAACTTGAGTAGGAACATATTTATTATCTCTGTTTTGATACATGTATATATATCATAAGGTATCTCATTTTCTTATATATATATATATATAGTCTCTTGTAGATATTTATTTGTTAACATCCACTGATGAGAATTGGTAGATTTTATGTCTGGTATACGAAAATTGCATTGTGTTGATAATTTTGGTTTTGGATTAAAAGTACTTTTTATTTTTGGTTTGGTGATTAATGTGTGTATCTTAAGGTTTCTCATTTTATAAATAGATGTGTTTTTGAGTCTTTTGTGATATTTATGTGCTGAAAAAGTAGATAAGATTTTACTTTTGGTACCGATAACATTTCATTGTTTGCTTATAGTGTCAATAATCTAATTCTTAATTACAAGAATACATTGGTTATATGTTTTAGAGTTTGTATGTATCGTGATTAGTAGTGATTAATATGTTAGATTCTATAATTGAACACATTAAAATATCTTTGTGATAAGATAGGGTGTGTTCTTTTACGTGATGTTGCGACTCACCTTAGCGACCAGTTTTCTTTTAATAAATTATGTTTTTACTGTTGCTAATTGAGTAGCGATAAGTTCAATTCACTAAACCACGGCAATGCTGATGTCGCTTGAAAAAACGTCATTTTTTTTTTACAACTTCTCATTTCATACTAAATAGTTTCCCATAAGAGAATACAAATAGTTGCACTACATCGAACAACTCCATATGAGCATACAAAATAGTCAAATAAAATCAAATGACTCAAATTCGAACAGTGATGGATAGATAATGAGACAAAGCTTTATATGAAGTTAGGAGTAAGATGAAGCAACTTAGTGCGGCTAAACACTTGGACGACTGGACGTTTTATGCTGCTTCCTCGACTAACTTAGAGAACGTCACTATATGCCGTGACTTAATCAAAGACGGTTCTTCAAGAACGGTTATGAGGCCGGTTGCCTTCAAATTTCTATAAGATGAAACTTCTGAATGGAAACTCCTTGGACATGAGGACTAATGGAGCCGCCGATGGTTTAAGAAACCAGATCGCACTCTAAGCATCTCAATCTTTAAACTAAGACCAAGATTTACCTGGTTACTGGTCTCCAACCGTATCAACGAGTGTCCACGCAGAACAATAAGGACGACGAGAGTTGGTGAGTTTTGCAGAGGGCGAGGGATCTTGGCATGGCAAGAGTAAGTGGTTGGCCAAAAGATTTGGGGACTAGAGACGTTCCAAAGCGTTTTCTTCTTGAAACCAAGATGAAAACTTACCATGTACCTAAACTCTAGTCTTACCATAGAGAAATTTCGACATACCAACACACCGCATGAAGTAGGAGAACGGTCAGTGCAGCACCAGCAGCGGCAAACTGCCGCTTTACCGGAGAAGAAATCCGACCCGAATCTACTATACACACAAACTAGATGAAGCAAGGCAAGGACATCAACATGATAAGGAAAGTGAGATTTACCGGGGTAGAGACCGCTGCGATTAATGCAGCACCAGCGGCGGCGAACCACGTTACCGGTGAAGACATCCAAATAAAAAGTAGTGGCCCCGGCAGGGGTACAACAACGAGGCAGATTTGAGAGAGTAAAAGAGGTCAGGGCTGAGCAAAGACCTATTAACATGGATGGTGATTTCCAATAACCCGATCTGAGATCTTCTACTTGTGGTCTCACCGGAAGGCAGATGTAATGACCAGTACTAAAAATTTGGAAACCAGACATTAAAGGCATCTCTTCACCGTTACAGAACTTGAGACTTACCCAGTTTCTGGTTTTCCACCGAATTAAAAGGTTGATGCTTCGGTCTAAACCATCAGGGATAACATCTTGCATAGCTTTAACCAATATGGATGATATGTTGATGTTGTAATTAAGCTTGCAATTGATGATAAACAATGATGCCTGCTGAATGTAATTGTTGAGCACAAGTGGATTATCAACAACATTGGTACCAAATCCTGCATCATCACGCCAATGGCAGTGCCATATCAAAAGTAGCAAGCAACTCCACTTTATAGAATTACCACATCGATCTGTCAAAGAGCAGTCGAAGAAAACATTTTGAAGCAGAGAAGGCGCTCCCTTTTGAATTCTTTCCTTGTCTGATCCAGATCTGACGATATCTTCTCGAGTGAATGCACCGACCGGACCCATCATGGAGTGAGAAGCGACGCCATACCGGACAAAGCTTTCCCGGCGGTTGTAAAACGATGGCCTGAGATCTTTACGAGAAGCAGGCCCTGTCACATACTGAGAAGCAAAGGGAACTAAACAAGAGAGACAATGAGAGAAACGAAAGCAAAGATGGGAGAAGTAGAGACGACGTCGGCGGGATTCGCCGCCGCCAGCGTCAGAAACCATTGTTAAGAGAAAAGCCTCGGGATGTGCGCTTGGGAGAACGGCTGTTTTATATTTTTTGGTTTTTTAGCGTCATTTTTCTTATTTATTTTTTTTAGCGACAAGAAGAAGCGATCATCTTCTTTCTTTTTTCATTGTTTTCTCTTTTGAATTTAGTGTCGCTTGACGTGTCGCAGCAGTATGATAACGAACAGAGCCATACTTTTCTTAGGTTAGTTAAGAATTAGATACTTCTACAATAATATATCATTAGCTTTCAATAACCTCAAAATTAACCTTTTCTTATAATTTTTTAATTAAATTAATTATAATTCTCTTAAAATTAATTAAACATTGCTATGTTTTTTAAAAAAAGATTATAGATTTTGTCCACTTACTTTAAGGAAAGTTTCAAATACGCTGGTGAATATAATCAGGTGAATAGTAAATTTATACTCATGATGGTGATTGGTGAATGCTAAACAGTGCATGGTAAATGATAAGTGGTGAGTGACGAATGATGAATGGTAAGTGCTAAATGATGAATGGTGNTGAATGGTGAATGGTGGAAAAAAATCATAATTCAAAACGAGCAACCATAATTAACAGAATCAAACGTAGAAATAATAAGACATTTACTTTCTTGTTTTTTCTTTTCTTATAAAAGAAAAAAAATATTTAATCAATTTTGTTTTGGAAATAAATGATTAAATCAAGGGTAAAATAGATATTTATTAACTAAAAGTACTTATTTTTCAAATTCAACAATAAAAGATGCTTATTCCTCTACTTTTCTCTTAATTACAA
>OVBE01016444.1:0-10945 GCA_900406425.1 Iberis pinnata | reverse complement strand
ATTTTATGTCGGTATTTCCTCGTTTATTATTTTTCGTTTACGTTTGTATAATTAACCTACTATACAACGGTCCTAACTCTTCNTATCTTGTTTAACCCCGGGATTATATTCCAATGGACCGGAATATATTTCCGTGGTTCGGCTGAGTTAAGTTTCGAGATAGGCGTAATATCCTCGGTTATGGGTCAAAGGGGGGTTGACTGGAATCGGGGTGTTATAGTCTGGATGCTCGAGTTTTTCCAGGGACTTTGGACCGATTGGCCTGGCTTGGACCGATTGGTCTACCTAGCATAGGTTCTTTCTGCGAGCCAGCTTGATCAATCTTCTAGTAAAATTCTCATAACTCTTGATTGCATCGATGGATTGACTTTAAACCATTTCCATATGAAAGCTAAATCATGTGGCTATCTTGTGTTCAAATTTCAACTTCATCCATCGGTGGAAAATCTTAAAACGTTGGAAAAGTTCTGACATTCCTGCCGGATTTTGCATCTACATATGCTAATTTGCATCCAAAACGTCCCAAACACCTAGAAACCTGTAAAATATACCAAATTCGCAGAGAAAAATCGGATAACGCTAAATATAATGTATAAATTCCCACTATTATTGTTAAAACTAAGTAATATTAACTTCCCTAGATTTAGATATTTGTTTCTCTTCAAGTAAAGTAAGATCAAATCTAGAGAAGTGGTTTAAAAAGGACCACACAGAAACTGGCAGAATCTCGGAAACCCCAAGTTAAAATGCCAAATATACCAATCAAAGACAACCACTATAATAAGAATGTACAGTATACCACTTAGCTAACAACATGCTTCCTACCCTAAATTCTCAATCGATCAAACCATCAAATCATCTCAACCGACTCTTTAAGTTCAATTAAATACAAAAGATGAATTTTTACCTATGTGGTATCGATCACCGCACTAGAGTACCTTTCTTTCAAAGTCCACATACTAAATGTAGCATCTACCACTTCGAATCTCTTTCCTTCTCCTTTTCTCACTTCTCTTATTCTTCTTTCTTTCATTTTTTCTAAGCTTTGCTTTCGCTTTGCTTTTCTTTTCTCTATTTTTTTAGCAGGTGGGTTTATGGGATGACGAAATGGATTTCAAAATTCGTTGTTCAATCCTTTTTTACCTTTTAAAGGGAAGGAGAAAGGGGGATCATGATCATACTGTAGAACTCACGATTTTACAGTGGCCTGAAAGGAAAAATATCTAGCTCAAAGTATATCAACACCATAAGTAAGATAATTTAAGAACAGATTAGTCATGACAAGGTTAAAGCTAGCATCCAATCATCAACAATCCAAAAGATAGAAACTTTCATAAGCATATCAATCAGCTAATGGAGTTTCCAATCAAACACACCAGCTAATCTAATCTCAGCAATCAATAAAAAGTGGTTTCAAACTCACACCAGGCTAGTGATCATCACAAATTCATGTCATGATTCCTTCGATTCGATTAGACTCAACTAAATCAAAAATGAAAAAAATTGAAATTTTTCATCAAAAATGATAAAATATTTAAAATAACACAAAACATAGTTTGTAGATATATTCTCTCTCCCAGACTTACTCCACACCGTCCCAGTGTGAAAATAAATCAGAGAGAAGGAATAAATAAGAAAGGATTTTTTTTACCTGAGTTTGGATTGATCAGTCCAGTCTAGACCGATCAATCCAAACGTTATGGAATTGGACGGATTTGTCGGACCGATCAATCCAAAGCTGGACCGATCGCTATGTTTCCTCTAAGAAAAATCACAATATGTAGTTCAAAATTCCTAAGAAAAATGAACTCAAAACTAAAAATCAATATGTTAGTAAACAAGACTCAAACAACTAAAATAGTAACTATAAAACCAAATAGTGGGTTGCATCCCACTCAACGCTTGTTTAAAGTCGTTAGCTTGATTGTGGAGCACAATGTACTAATCATGAGAATTAAATGGCTAAGCCAATGCACCTTTAGTCCTTCTTTTGTTAGTGAAATAGAACATACCCACACACAAAAACACAATATTGCCTATAGAAAAAAGAAATCAATCTCATCAAAGAAGTTGACTACATATGTAGTATCATGAGTTGTTCATTGATTACTAGAGGCTCATGAGAATCAAATGCATTAGATGGAGAAATAAAATCAACATCGGGTTCAGAAGAATTCAACACAAAGTAGGCAACTTCATCTCCATCTATTTTAATGCATAATAGTGGACATTTATTTTTTCCTATTCTGCATTATCCACGTATTTTCCTTGTATATTTGGTATATTTTCATGATTCTAGGTGTTCGATTCATTTTGGAGAAAAAGATGGATTCCATGACGTTTCAGATGCAACAGATTGATATCTAAGGATATCGATCGATCTCCTCATATCGGCATGACTACAGACCAAAAGAACAGTCGATCTCCCCTGATATCGATCAGGCCAAAGCCCTTGGAAATTTATGAATCTTATGATCGATCGATCCAAAATAAGAACGATCAATCTCACTTTATACAATGCCCAAACAATCTCTAAGGAGATCGATCGATCCCTACACCCGAGAAGAATGAAAGAAAATTAAAATTACAAGATCGTCCTCAAGCCTATCTGCAGTTTTCCTTATTTTTATTTTTTTTCTTTTAGACTATAAAAGCCTTTCGGCTTAGTATTATCTAGACACACTTATTTTTATTCTCCAGAGCTTTTACATAGAGACAAATTTCGAAGCTTGTATTTTGAAGAAGAGTTATGAACTCTGCTTTTGATTTATACAATTTGGTTTTTGCTTATTGGTTTCAGTTATGTTTTCTTCGATCATGCTTTGCGTTTTTTGTTTCCATGTCTGAGTAGTTTCCTAGGGAAACCAGGTTTGATAGTTAGGGTTCTACATAATGGATTTAATTTGTTAGGTTTAGAGATCTGATCTAGTCTAGATGAGTAAATGTTCAAACTTGCGAGGGTATTGTCCTGAATGTCTATGAACTTATTGAATCTGAACATTAATGCATGGTCGAATTAGCTAGACAGGGTGAGAGTTTGTTTCTAATAATTCAAACATAGGGTTTAACACTCCGAAAGGAGATTAATCTATTTGTGCCTTTCATGTTGAGAACTATTTTCAAAGAAAATCTTGCATGTTAAACATGAGCTTTTAAACCTGAATACGTGTAGAATTTCCTAATGCCTTGACGCCTTTATTTACTTATTTACTTTCATTTAGTTTACTGTTATTTCTTAAAATCAGTGACAAACAAACCATTTTTATTCTATCTTAGCTTAATTCGATCTAAAACTGAAAGTTGTGTTGTTTGATCTTTGTACCCTTTACTATGTTATAGTGATCTTCTCTCTACACTATAGATGTAGGATAAGTCCTGAACCTATCACACATCGAGAGGCCATCTCACCTTTAGGTGTTTCTAAATCACTCATTTTTTTATCAACATCAAGCACATCTCCGAGGTAACACTTTTTAAGAAGTGGATAATATTCATAATGCATTGAAAACTGTGGACGCTAGAATCCACAATATGATTTTGTTAACTTGATCTCAATGAGGAATTCGATTATTCTTGTTTAATAAGGAAAAAGACGCAACACAAATTAATGTAAAAAATAGATTGTATTGATTTTAATCAAACAAGTACACTTGTAACTTAGATTACAAATTATCTAAGCTAAGAAGATAGTTCAAAAATTGGGCCAAAGATCCTTCTCATTCTTCTTTTTCTGCTTTTATAACCCTCTCCACCTAGGTCATGTTGTTCAGATCATCTCGGCTAGTTTCTCATATGATCTTAGAAAATCCCTACTAATATGGAGCATCCTTGACTCGGACCTTACTTGCTAGGCATACGCTCGCATTCTTCTCTATCCGTCTGCGCCATGAGTGCTTGACCGCTTAGCTATCATACTCAGGCGGGAAGCCTATCTGGTCAATCTTTCTGCGCCTAATACGTACTGAGTCAACCTTCGAGAAGCGATACTGGCTGAGGCAAAATCCTGCTAAGAGGGTTTTGACACAAACAGATTAGCCCCAAGGTCTCCCTATGAGCTTAGCAAGTTGGGTGACCTTCAAAAACCGATTGGTAAGCTTCTAGTGGATTTTGAATTTCAAGATGGTCTTTGATTGTCATTGCCACTTCGTATGCTCACCTTGCCCATGTCGTCATTATTTATATATACACATGTATGTGTTATTTTATTTTATTTATATATTATTAATTTTTTCTTTCTACGAGGTAGGATAAGTTGGTTTGTTGCGAATTTACTTAGGGGAAATCTTAACAATTTGGCGGTTGTTCCTTTGTGCATGCGGTTGATTCTTTGAATTTTAAAATTCAAACTTATCATCATTATGCCTACAAAAAGGTGGTTTTGTGTTCTTCGAGGCAGTTATTACTGCTTTTCCTCTCTCTTCAATTTTTCAGATCCATCTCCCCCACTCCGTTTTCAACTGCCAACTCTTCCTCTTTCCTTACGCAACAAAAGGTACAGTCTCTGCTCATTTTATTTCTCTCGATTTTGCAAGGGTTTGCGATTTTTCTCCCTGAATTCTCCTTCGTCTTCTTCGGATTTTGTTTTACCTTTACTTTTCCCTCACCCGACTCGGCTCATCCGCTATGTCCAAACAACTTGCACTTTGTTCTCGGAGCAGGATTTCTTCGTCACATCCTGGGAGCAGTTCGACTTCCCTTCTTATATTGGGTTCCTAATCCCTGAAACTAGTTAGTTTCCTAATAATCTCGTAGCCGGATTTGTCACGGTTTATGAGATCTTCTTCAAGACATGTGGGTTGCGCTTCCCTGTTCCTGAACTGCTGGTCCGATATGCGCATCGTCAAAGAATGGCATTGAGCCAACTGATGCCCAAAGGGGTCCGGCACATGATCTTTTTGATGATCCAGGAAAGAGAGAACGGGTTCGAACTAGGCTGTGATATGTTGGAAGTGGTTACATACGTCAAAAGGGGACCAAAAGGCGGTCTCTGGTACCTCGCAAACAAGCCAAACCAGGGATTTACAACCGGGAAAACCCCAAAAGATGAAACAGACTGGGAACGGTTCTACTTCTTTTAAGAAGTCAATCATATTTCCTTTGGGGCTAAGGGTCCCAATGATATGCAGTCTTGGTGGACTCGTGAAATTGGTTTGGACTACCTTTAAATTTTAGATTTACCTTCTGTGTTTCTTTTACTAAAGTTCTTTTTGATTAACATCGTCTCGTTGCTCTTGATTGTTTTTCTTTGTGATTGTTGATTTTCTTGCGCAATTGGTTGACTGACCTTCTCTTTTCTTTTCTTTTTTTTGGTGTCTTACTAGTTCCACACTTGGTTCAAGTCGAGCATCCCTCTCCTGAGTACGTGAGGAATTGGCATCTTCATGGAAATAACCAGCTGAATAACTGGAGCACATTTGACAGGGAAAGAGTCTCTCACAATTGGCTTCCATTAGAACCACTTTATGAATTGTCTTCAAGTAAGTATTCGATTCCGGATCTTCTTTTAGTTCATCATGGTTACGTGATATTTGATACGTGATTTCCTGCAGATACTCCATCTTCGTGTCCATCTGTCACAATGAAAAATCTTGTTCCTTACCGTGAAGCTCGCAAGCTGAAAAGTCCTCAGGGCGCTCCTAGTTCAGCAGACCCTAGTGCTACTTAGGGGGTCAAGGCATCTACGGACCAGGACCCAATGGATGTGGATCCCATTTAGGTCTCTGACTCGTCACGTGGTGATGCTCGCAAGGAGAAGGCTGCAGGTTCCNCCCCCCCCCCCCCCCCCAGTTCGTCGTAGCTCTCATCATCTTGAAGCTCCAGCAGAGAAAAGAGCTTGCACGCAAGAGACATCTCCAGTTGGTGCCCATGATTATGGTGGGTATTCTTTCAGCTTCACTTAGCCGAAGCAGTCTTCTATCGTTGAGGATGACGATCTCTGTGCCAAGCTGGTATCCAAGCTCCGGTTAGGCGGCCCTAAGGTATATGATCACAGGTTGCTCCCAGTACAGAGAGAGTAGAGTGGACTCGCTCTTATGCTGAGGTACGGATGCTTCTCATTATTTATTTCATGCTCTCCCTTGGCCTTTCGTTTTGACCGAATTATATGTTCATCTTTCTCATACTGCGGCTCTAACGAACCGGCTGGTGGGGGTCTTAGATGACGAGCTGAGGAAAGCAAAAAGGAATTTTGGGGTTGAGCTAGTTGTGGATGTAACGGCTAGGGCTAACAAAGCTATTTCTGAGTTGAAGGTTACGATGAGAAGGGTAGAGACGCTGACCGACAAGAATAGTAAGCTGAGGGCCAAGGTCGCTGAGTTGGAGGACCTGAGGAAAAAGGATGTCGAGAGGCTGAACAAGGAGACGGTTCGTTATGAGAAAGCTAATAGACAGCTAAAGGATGAGGTGGCTGGTATGGCCAAGGAGCTGGCCATTGTTCTTACGGAGATGGATGATCAACTGGCGCAGAAGGTTAAAGACAAAGAATATGAACTTAATGCACGGTTTCCAAAGAGGATGGAGCGGGTTAAGGGGAAGGTTGCGAATGAAACGGTGTACCAGGAGAAATTGATACAGGTGGAGCAAATTAAGGGTAATCTCAAACTAATCAAACTCTTGACCCAGGGGAAAACCACGTTGGAGGCGGAGCAGAAAGACCTGGAGGGAGACCTGGTAGGGTTTAACGAAGAACTGGCCATGCTGGACTTCAAAGAGTTAACCTGGAGAAAGATTGGGTGGCGTCACCCACCGGGTCTGATCCGTTATTAAAGCGGAGAAGAATGAGATTCTAGCTGAGGGAGCAGTTGGTGGGGAGGATGCTGAGAAGGCCAATGTCGACGCAGGTGGGGCGCTCGACAAGGCAGTGGAGGTTGCAGTTCGTATTGAGGAGGTTGTTGTTGTTGTGAGGAAGGGAGCCCCCGGAGGAAATGATTATGATGCGGTTGGAAAGGGCTCAAGCGCTTAGGGCGTCTTCTACTTCTTCCTTTTTATTTTTCTTGAACATTTTCTGAATCTGNGGGGGGGGGGGGGGGGGGGGGGGGGCTTTTACCCAAACTGTTTATTTACTTGGTTTCCTGGAGAGGCTGTACCTAAAACTTTTAAATTGGCTTAACTTATGCAAGTATTTGGGTTTGTGTTTTTGCTTGTTGCTCGCATCTGTTTACTTCAGGCTGAGCCCTCATCCGAGTGTTATCATATTTTCTTAGGAGGTATCATAGGTGCTTACTTACCAAGGACCATCATGCATTTGTTATCAAGTGTATTGTACTGCAGTGACGTATTTATTCGAGGGATTGAATGTTTAAAGGTAAACGTCTCGATTGTTAAAAATGTTTGTCATGTCTTTCTATGTATTGTTGCGAGATTGGGCTTGGCTTTAGCGCTCATACCGCATTGAGGGTTGCTCAGGTTAATACACATTGGGAGTGTGTGATGTATTGCACGACTGGCCAGGTCGCACAATGTTGTGCAAGTGGAAAATTATTTGTGGTTTGAATGTTGTGTTACAAGAGGTAGTGTTTTAGGGGTTTGGATAATATTACCTGAGAATAAAAATTGGAGGTTTAAGTGGCTTCCTGCGGGTACAATGTGGTGTTCTCCCTTCGGTTTTATCGGAGTATTGGTAAATAAGATCGGCGTAAATGATAAAACTATACGGGGTGATGCTTATGGTGGTATATCCAAGTTCGGCATTTGGTGGTTTGTCATTGTAGGAGCCCCCGGAGTGCGAAGGAAGAATACATCTCCCCTATTTTTCGAGAAAAATGTATAGGAGAAGGGAGGACGGGTTGGGTCGGAGTGCAAAGGACGAGTACATCTCCCCCATTTTTCGAGAAAAATTTATAAGAGAAGGGAGGATGGGCTGGGTCGGAGTGCAAATGACGAATACATCTCCCCCATTTTTTGAGAAAAATTTATAAGAGAAGGGAGGATGGGCTGGGTCGGAGTGCAAATGACAAATACATCTCCCCCCATTTTTTGAGAAAAATTTATAGGAGAAGGGAGGATGGGCTGGGTCTGAGTGCGAAGAACGAATACATCTCCCCCATTTTTTGAGAAAAATTTATAAGAGAAAAGGGAGAACGGGCAGGGTCGGAGTGCGAAGGACACATATATCTCCCCCATTTTTTGAGAAAATTTTATAAGAGAAGGGAGGACGGGCTGGGTTGGAGTGGCGAAAGACGAAAACATCTCCCCCATTTTTGAGAAATATTTATAAGAGAAAGGGAGGACGGTCTGGGTCGGAGTGCGAAGGACGAATACATCTCCCCCATTTTTTGAGAAAAATTTATAAGGGAAGGAAAGACGGGCGGGCTGGGTTGGAGTATAGAAATAAGATATCGATAAACTAAATAATAAGATTAGCTGAACTCCCTAAACAAAGTTGCCTACATACCCCGAGCGGGGATCAAGCCTTGGTCGTAGTTCACTGGGTTCGGTCTACAACTTGCGTAAATAAATTATAAAAATACAAAGTGTAAAAATCCTAACAAAAGAATTTCTTCAAGTGTTGGGCATTCTAAGGGTGCTTCTCTTCATTTTCATCTGCGTCCTCCAGCTCGTAGACTTCTGGTTTAATTGTTTTAATGATTTTTACGGTCCTTCCCACCTGATTCCCAACTTTCCTGCATTCTTCTCTGCCCGCACGGGGAAGACTTTTCGTAGTACCAGCTCTCCCTCGTCGAAACGTCTCTGTTTGATTTTCTTGTTGTAGAATCGGGCTGCAGCATTATGGTAATTTTGTAGCCTTATCGTTGCTTAGTCTCTCCTCTCATCGACCGTGTCGGCGATGTCTATGACCATCAGATCATTTTGATACGAGTTCTGGGGTGCCAGCTCGTGTCTGAGGCTTGGGACTTTGGTCTCAACTGGTATTACTTCCTTGGTACTGTATACTAAAGCAAAACGGTGAGTCGTTTGTACCCCCTCCTAGGTGTTGTCCGATAGGACCACAGTACTCCTTCTAAGACCTCGGTCCATCTCCCCTTTTTCGCGTCTAGTCTTTTCTTTAGGATGTCCAAAATCTTTTTGTTAGTGGCCCCAGCCTAGTCGTTAGCCTATGGGTAATACAGAGTTGATATAGTTAGGTTTATTCTCATTCGTTCATAGAAATCCTTGAATCTATATGAGGTGAATTGAGGGTCGTTGTCCGTTTGGATTTCGTAGGGGATCCCATGCCGGTAGATTATGTTTTTCCAAATGGAGGATTCCATGTTCTCGGATTTGACCTTGGAAAATGACTCGGTCTCTATCCATTTAGACAAATAGTCTGTTAAGACTAGAAGGAAACGATTATATTTCGACCTGTGCATAGGACCAATTATGTCCATGGACAATCTCATGAATGGGTATGGTGTTGTGATGGACTGCATCTCCTCGGTTAGCATGTATATCAATGGTGCATGTTTTTGGCATTTCTCACATTTTAGAGCGTACTGTTCGCAGTCCGTGATCATGGTCGGCCAATAGTAGCCGTATCATTTTATTTTGAATGCCGGCGCTCTGCCACCTGAGTGATTTCTGCATGCTCCGACATGGACTTCCCTTATGATCTTCTTTGTCTCGTGCCCGAATATGCACTTCAATAGTGGGCCATGTGCGCTCCATTTGTAAACATTCGCGTCTAATTGAGTGTATCTGGCGCTTTTGGCTTTGAGTTTTTTGGCATCCCATTTCTTTGGTGGTAGGATCCCGTCCGTTATGTACGCAAGTATCTCAACCCTCCAATCTATCTCGATCTAGACCTCGTCTGTTTCCATCGGAACTTCGTCTTCTTCGACATCCTCAGGGTCTGGATTGGCGTTGTATTATTCAATTTTCTCACGTATTACGCATGTGACTTTGGTGATGGAGATGCTAGGTTTATCGGTAGTTTCAACTGGTATGACTCTGGTCGTTTGAGAGTCTGTAGTTGATGCCAGCACGGTTAGGGCGTCAGCGGGTATGTTCTCTCCTCTGGGGATCTTAAACAGGTCGAAATCCACGAATTAAAAGGCATAGGGTCTTTAATATGTCCAAGTACGCTTCCATTCTATCGTCCCTTGTTTCTTATTCAACTTTTAAATTGGTTTGCAACCAACAAGGAGTCACAGTAGGCATTAACTCGTTTAGCCCCAATCGCCGTCGCCAGTTTCAGTCCGGAAATTATTGCCTCATACTCTGCTTCGTTGTTTGACGCGGTGAAGTTTAGTCGGAATAACTGCTCGGTCATTTCCCCAGTTGGGGAGATTAATCGTACTCTTATTCTGGAACTGTGTTTCAAGTTCGCTCCGTCTACGTACAAGGACCACTTGCTTCGTTAGGTTTTATTGTTGCGTCCATCTTGGGTGGCAGTTCTATCAGGAAATCGGCTAGGAGTTGGGACTTCGCACAGGTCCTGCTCTTGAATTCTATGTCATGCTTGCTGAGCTCGACAGCCCATTTGGAAAGTCTTCCCGACTGGTTGGGGATGTATAGGATCGTACGTAGCGGCTGGTTTGAGTATATGACGATTGAGTGTGACAGGAATTAGAATCGTAATTTTCTCGTAGAGTGCACTACTGCCAGAGCCAGCTTTTCTATTGTTCGGTATCTTGTCTCCGTATCGTCCAGGATTTTGCTGAGGTAGAAGATCGGCTTTTGGTCGCCTAGCTTCTCACGTACAAAGACCGAACTAATTGCGTAAGGCGATACCGCGATGTAACTTATCAATGCACACTCTACATTTACTGTTCTTTTTCTTGACTACCACGGGATTCGCCAGCCACTCTGGATATTTCACATTGATGATTGATCCTGCACCTAGAAACTTCTCTACCTCGTCCCTGACTGCCTGATCTCGCTCGGCTCCCAACTTGCGTTTTTCTGCTTAACTGGCTTGTAGATCGGGTCTGCTGATATTACTCAGAATTACTGCATTTTAGTGGGCATTTATGCCTGCTAAACTTGTATTATCTGAGCTCTTTCTTTG
>OVBE01016443.1:0-10945 GCA_900406425.1 Iberis pinnata | reverse complement strand
CACACCTTGAAAACACACACTACCACTGTAGTGTGTCGAAAAAAATTCTTACTATCAGATACCAACTGATGAAAACAAACCGCAAGTTTCAGAAAAAGGGAATCCTAAGTTCAAGCATCAACTTGAACGTATCCCACCTCATAAACTTACTTCAGCACTCCCAATTCAGAAAAATGTTTTGAGCCTCGTACCCAAACAATGGACATCAAGAGTGGAGATCAAGTGTTTCTACTCAACACAAGCTTCAAGTACTATCTAGGGAATGTGAATCCAAAATGCTCTACGAACTTCATGATCAAGGAAATCTTGTCTGGTGAAGAAATCATACTTGATATGGAAATTGATAAAGGGTCGAAGCTGAACTACCTATCAATCAGCACAATGAAAATGGAGTCGTTTCTGAAAGGACCTCGGTTCCCTTTGGGGAACCGTTTCAGGGTCATTAATTTTTAAAAAAGGAAGTCAAGCTTAGTGACTTTAAACAAGCTCACTTGGGAGGAGTCCCATGTTTATCCTTGTACATATGAAATTTTTATGCTTTTATAAGTTCTCCGTTCAATGCATTTTGGTTTTTATTGGTTTTGGTGTTTTAGGGACTTTGGAATTAGGTTTTGGGCATCTTGCAATTCGGTTCCTAAACTTTCTAATACACGATTTTGATTTCTCTGATCGTCTTTTTGAAGTTTGGCTCCAACCCTTTGTTTCTGAACTTGATCTTGGCCGTCCCAGGTACAATATCATATGGAGGAATGCCCAATAGTTCACATGGACCATCAGTTGAAGCAGTTTACGGGAGGTTGATGCAATTAGAATTCATAGGGTCGAATATTCCTGATACAGAAACTCTGAGCACCCTTGGTATCCACGAGGAAGTTCAAGACATAGTGGAGGATATGAGGATATCCAACGTGCTTACCATGAATTATGAAGTCTTCCAGATGCCGATGTGCATGTTCCTGGCCTCTCTGGAAGTTTCCTATTGTGATAAAGGGGGCGGTGATAGGAATGCTGGAGGTTTTATAACTTTCTAGGACTTGGATGCAAAAACAAACACATTAAATTTTGGTCAACTGTGGGGTATCTACAGCTTCAATTGCATCAGGTTTCAACCTAAAAGATTCGACAGTATCCCAGAGGAGATAGAGTTAATTTTGGATGAGATATCGTTCGACGACCTTGAACCCGGACGAACCAAGAGCTTATGCATCCGCCACCCGACGATTAGATATGTGCAGCAAATCCTAGCTAATTCGTTATACTCTAGGAAAGATACTAATACCATAGTTAGACTTCATGCGCTTGGGTGTCTATAAACACGTCTGCAACTCTTTGCAGAACGATAACCTATTTCCTCGCGCTGTTGAGCTGAGACCTTGCCCCCTAAAGATATTCTTGCAGCAATTGTTGAAATTTAAGAACCCCAACGGGAACACATGAGGAATGATGAAGCCCAAATTAAGCATTGGAGGGTGGTTAACACCTATTCTCAAGTATACTCAGGGACCGCCTGGTGGAAATGCTTTACCATCAAAACTAATGGACATGGACTACCTAACGAAAATGCGGTTCATAGTGGGGAGCTTGAACTCCCAACTCTGCTATATGTTTCAGTTGACGTTCCACACCAAGGGAATCTTCCTACTCCCAAACCGCAGGTGGACTGAGGTCCATCTCCATCAACCTAACCATTGTATAATCCGTTTCAATTGCATATGTTTCTGCTTCATGTTTTCATCTGTTTTCATAAGTGTGCTTTATGTGTTTGTTGTATATCATCCTCCTCAACGCTCCTGTGAATTTGTATCACACAGAGACTGTGTAATTCAGGAAAACTTAGGTTTCATTGGCATTGAGTATATGAGATTCTATTTCCGTATGCGTCTAAATTTTCTTACCTTTAGCCTTCTGCAAAAAGCTCATTCCCTTTTGAGATAACCCTATTCTGAATTATTAGCCATTGCTTGAAGGGGTTATCTTTACTCTTTAACGCGTCCCTTGACCAAATGAGTTCATTGATAGCACATGACTTGATCCATGGTTCCTGCTCAATGAATGTTAAAGGGGTAAATGAATTTGAATGCATTGTGGAAGTTGGAACTGGTCTGTAATGAACTGTGATGAATATGACTAAGGTTTTTAAGTAGGACGAGCTTAGGATTGCATTCTAGAACTAGTAACCGGGACATATATATGTATATATATATATATATATATTACCTATGTTAACAAAATCAGGGGGCTCCAGGTTTCTACTACCATATGTGCGTGCTTTCAGTATTTTTCTCTCTACTTTTGGCTTACATGATCTATGTACAATTAGTAATCCTTTTACATGGATCGGCCGCCGTTACAATCACATTGTCTGATGCGGTCTTAATTGAACTACAACCAATTATGACTGGCATTCCCTTTTTCCTCGTGCCTTTTCCCAAACCCTTCCTTGGATAGGGTCGGACCATCGTCCATTGCTTTCATCAATTGGATCAAACACACGTTATGAATATTATTGGCGTGATATACTAGAAATTTATTTGTTAATAACCAATCTCTGGTCCACAGAGTGTGTTCATATCTATCCCAAGGATTTTAGTAATGCTTTAACTCACTGTCGAAAGGGTTCATCCAAGTTGAAATCACAATGTCATTGTCATAATATTGTTGCCACTCTCAAAACCAACTTCAGTATGCTTACCAACAGGAAGTTCCTAACTTTGATTCCTGGCATTCCATTAACAGTGAACTTCATATCAATATAAATTGGAAGAAGAATTTTGGCATACCAAAAGTCGAACCCTTTTTCTCCAAGCAGGTGATCATAACACGACCTTTTTTAAGAAAAAACTAAACAACGTAGAGCTTTTAATCGTATTTCCACAATTTAAGATTCCACAGGGTCGACCTACACAAATGATATCAACATACAACATACATTCATAGACTATTTTACTGACCTCTACACAACTAATTTTGTACAAGAACATGATCCTATCCCTTTTCATGTTGTTCCTTGTGTCATTACCAATATGAATGACTCACTTATAAAACTGGTATTGGAGGTTGAGATATGGAATATTAAGTCTAGTCTTCTTTGGTACATCCAACACTTTTTGGAGGCTGAATGATTAGATCCAACTCTTAATCATACTCATATTTTCTTAATCCCCAAAACCACTAATCCCATACACATCACCGACAATCGTTCCATCAGCTTGACCAACGTTGCATAAAAAATTCTCTCAAAGGTGCTAACTAACCAACTTAAAACTTTTCTCCATATTTTCATCTCCCCAAACCAATCAGCTTTATCCCACATTGATTAATTATCGATAATGTCTTAATAGCACATAAACTTTTACATTCTCTATCTAGATGTCATCTTAGCTAACCCTATCTTGCGAGTAAGCTCGAGATTAGAAAATTCTTTAACCATATCAAATGGTCTTTTCTCAACAACAATACGCTTCGCTTGGGTTTTTCCTCGAAATGGTGTCGCCTGATTGTGGCTTGTGTCTCATATTTCATGTACTCGGTTTTACTTAATGAAAACCACACGACTATAAATTCCCAACGCGCGGATTACGACAGGATGACCCTCTTTCTGCTTTCTTATATATATTCTATGTGTTGAGGGTCTCTCCAGTTTGTTACGAGGATACATGAACCAAAGTCTATTACATTCCTTCTGATGTCTCTGCATTTTAGTGGCTTTAGGAAGTCATTTAACATTATTTTAGGATCATTTAGATGACAAAAAGTTGCATTCTAAGAACATCCTTAGTAATTTTACATTTTTATGAAGTTTTGCATTAGCACTTGCATGCATACGCATTTTGAATATTTTTCAGGACTTTCAGGAGTTTTCAGAACATAAGTGCAAAATTGGAGAAGGAAAGGAAAATGGACGGTATGGAACAAACTCAATGTTAGCTCAAGTTAGTCTCGACCAAGTAATCGGCTCGATCGTGCACAATCGGGCCCGGCTCGATTACCAAGCATTACCAACTCTTAGCCCGGATCGATGCCATTTTCTTCTTGGCTCGATCAAGTGCTTTTTGCGCCTCGATCATACTATTGATATGGTTGAGTATTTGGCTCGACATCTAAACACCTCACCTCAATCATCAAGTCTTCACGACTCGACCAAAAGCCTTGAATTCTGGCTCGATCACTTGCTCTCACACGACTCGATCATCACCCGAGTTGTGCCTCTGTCACCTGAGCTACTATCTTCCCCATGATCGAGCCAACACAACTCCGGCTCGATCCCGACCAACTTCTTCATCCCGAGCCAAATTCACCTCCAGCCTCTTCGTCTTGATCATCCATCGAGCCACGCTTACTCTGCCTCGATCACTTTTCTCGATCATGGGCCAACTACACTTCAACCACACGAATTCTTCTTTCCCAGATCGATCTCGATCAAACAAGCATCTCGACCGCGACTATATCGAGCAAAGCTCCATTCCGACCTGACGACCCAAACCAAGAACCATAGGATTTTTAGGCTTTTGTCTTTTAGTTTTGTAGGGCTTTTTCTAAAACACTATAAAAGCCCTAAAACGCATCCATTTCGAACAAGCTTTATTTTTTAGCCATTTTGGTTTTGTTCTTAAGTTTATTTTTCTCTTTGTTTTGCTTTGCTATCTAGATGTTGAAACCTATATTTTTGATTAAGTTTGTGTTTATCTTTTGATTTCTTCATTTTCATTCTTAAATTTAGGTTATGAACTATCTGATGCATGGTGATCTACGAATTTATGCTTTTAATATCGTTTTTATCTTGATCACAATTTCAGGTTTAGCTACTGTTTCATTGTTACTCTATTTTTTGGGTTAGTGTTCTTGTTGTTCTTCATCTTCATCACCTGCATCTTTGATTTTTCGCTTCGTTCATCATCTTCATCACATTCTCAGATTTAGTGTTCTTCCTGTTCTTCATAGTTTGACCTTTGATCTTAATGTCTTACTTAGTAGTTATGCTTTCCTGTTTTTTTTTTTTTTCTGATTTCGCACCCAACATGCATAGTAAGTAGTTCCCATAGGTTC
The DNA here is from genome assembly GCA_900406425.1 of Iberis pinnata. Taxonomy (NCBI): domain Eukaryota; kingdom Viridiplantae; phylum Streptophyta; class Magnoliopsida; order Brassicales; family Brassicaceae; genus Iberis; species Iberis pinnata. The sequence continues at coordinate 5,899 of OVBE01016443.1, read as the reverse complement.
CTGAGGATTGGGTAGACTGGTGTCGATTTCCTATTTTCCTAGGTACCTAAGTTTAATTGCATCTATATCCCTTCTGTTTTATTGCTCTTCATGCTGATTTCTTTCTGATCAACTGAAATCTGATATTAGGCATTTCAGCACCCAGAAGGTGTTCAATGAAATGCTTAAACATGGTGATTTTAGAGATTTGCATACCCAGCCTAAGAGATTAGATGTCTAGGGTGCTTATTGGCTTTAGTAGATTGGTTCCTCATGCCTGTTAGGTAGTGTACCGTTAACGAGAGTTAGGTCTGGTGATTGCTTATGTTGAAATCATTTACCAAGAGATTGGACTTGGTTGCATATGAATCTGTTGTGTAGGGATTAACTCATTGTTTGAGGCTACCTTAATCAAATCCAATGCTTACAAAAAAGGTTTTCCCATAAAATCCATTCATGGACCAATAATTTCCTTAGCCATGCTGGTAAGGCTACCTTAATCAAAGCCATTCTTACAGCCCTTCACACCTACTTTATGTCTTTCTTCCTTCTACTAGCCAACATAATCAAGTTTATGGATAAAGCTATCCGTCATATGGTGGTCCTCTAACCCCGCAAAATGTGGTATCCCATGGATTGTGTGGTCTCGTCTAGTGTCTTATAAATAAATAGGTGGTTTGGGAATTAGGGATTTCCGTGCTTTCAACCACGCTTTACTTGCAAAACAAGGATGGCGAATGCTCACTAATCCCCCATGCCTTCTACGCAAGTCTTCAAGCACAAATACTTCAAGTCCTCCACACTTCTCGATGCAACTTTACCCACACATAGTAATAGAGCATGGCATGGCATTTTCCTCTCCCTTGATCTAATTCATCGAGGCTATCAACATGTTGTAGGCAGTGGGAACAACACCTACCTTTTCCATTCATTATGGCTACCAGGACCTCGATCACCTCGGCCATCAACACCGTCCCTTCTGGACCAACCATCAACATCACTACTCCGTGTCAGCACACTTATTTACTCACATACGAGACGATGGAATACACCACTACTTACCACATTGATCCACACTGATGACATAGCCGTCAGTCAATCTCTTATCCCATCCTTCTCCTCAGTGCATGACTCCTACACCTGGTATGTTACCTCCACAGGAAAGTACACGGTGCGCTCTAGGTACCATCTACAACTTAGCCAAACTGGACCCACTACTCAACCTACACTACTTCACTAGCTATGTAAGAGACTCTGGTCATGGCCTATTCCTCCCAAGTTAAAACTATTCTAGTGGCGAGCAATTAATAATGGTCTACCAACCTTTTCTAAAATCCATCACCGTCATCTCACTAATTCCACATATTGTCCTCTATGTGGAACAACTCCTGAAGATACTAACCACCTCCTCTTCCTCTGCCATGTTGCATGGGAGGTTTAGGAACTTTCCCTTATTCATCTAAGTGAAGCTTCTCATGATTTCACTGCTAATATCCACAGTCTCATCCACCTCAACTCGGATGCGACATCCTAACAACTATTAACTTCCATTGTTTGTCATTTATGGAAGTCCTGAAATGCTCTAAACTTCCAAAACATCCGCTGGTTTATCCCTAGGGTACTCCAAAATGCACTAGATGAAGCTTCCTTTTGGAATAAAAACTTCACCACCTCATCCCCGCATCCACCACTAACGACTCCCTATTACTTTATCATTGATGCATCGTGGACCTCCCCAACTAACCCTTGTGGTATTAGTTGGATTATATACCATAATAACTGTACACTTATGATAGGGTATGTTGGTACCCTTTTTTCTGTATCTCTTTCCCATTCAGAAGCCCTCGCATTGCATCAGGCAGCCACTCAACTACAACAACATAACTACACGCCTTGCATGTGTTACACCGACTACAAGCATTTTGTGGATGCTCTATACCAAAACTTTACCTCACTTCAATACCATAGACTGACTTTGTCTCCATTAGCACCCATCTGCCAAGACATCCTTCAACTCCGACACGTTTGTTTTTTTCAGACACTTACCTAGATTTGCGATTAGCATTGCTGATCATTATGCTAAGTTGGTACTGTTAAGAAGTGCCCCATCAACCATTATATGGTTATTGTAATTATCTCTTATTCGAATAAATTCGGTTGACAAAAAGCAACACCTTTTTAACAGAGTTAAATCTTCGCTAATCAAAAATATAGCGTGTAATTATGGTACTTGTTTTAGAATTATTAGTGAGATTTTTTATAATTTCAAAACTTAAAATAATAGTGGTTCTATGTCTAGGTTAAAAGTTAAGTTAACATCCAAATATGCTGCTATTAACTTGATATTTCCGATCGATATAATGAAATATTAGAACCTTGATTCAAGTCAATCTATACTTTTTCGCCCATAATTTTCTTTTATTTGGATGATACATTATACATCACCAGCCTCACTTTTTTTGTGCACCAACATCAAGAGCCTCACTTATAGAAATAGTTTTTGTTCTCCGTCACATCTTTTAATACTTCTTTTAGTTTCTAATAAACACTTCTCACCATGATAGCATAGTAAACTACGCATTTCTTCATTTGTCGTTGTGGAAACAAAAATTCACACTGTCGATTTCCATCACTTCAAAAAAATCAAAGAAACCATAATTTTCCCAGAGATCCCGGATTTCTGTGAGCCAAACGTATACACGATCATATATGAAAATAAGCAATTAAAACACAATTTTAAAGTACAAAGAGGGAAAAAGGGTTTCTTATTCCGAATCATATTATCATGTTACAATCAGATTATAGCCTCGACTGCAAGAGTTGTTGGCGAGTATCCTAGATATAACAACGGAGACTCATTAACCTAATTGAGTCACAACACGTTAAGAACAGAAAAATTACCTAAAGCCCTAAGTATTTCGGTGTGGAGAATTGAACGTGTCCCTGTTATTCCTCATCATCCCTCTTATATAGACTTCAAGGCTAATCCGCCTTCTTTTTCCATCTTCGATTCTTCCACAGAGATCTTCCTTTTCGATTTTAATCTTCTGCGGAAATATTCCTTTCTTATATTTCGTCCATTTCTTTCCAGCTTGCAGAACAAGCTACAACCGTTATTGCGCTTGAGCTAATTTCTCGTCTTGATTGTAAGTGGGCCTAATTGGGCCATTTTACAGTTTAGGTGATTCTTACGATTCCTATAGAAGAATCGTCCTTTCGTACGATACGAAAGAAGCTTTGCAAAATAATTATATCAACCATATAGGTTAAATAATGTTGGAGTTTAAGTTTTCCGTTATCATTTCATCAAATTGATAAATACATACGCATCCTTACCACCATTCCGAAGAATGACAAGTTTAATCGTATAGTCAAGATGATCTTTGGTGTATAGTTTAACCATTATCAATTTATACGATTAAATTTTATACGAAAGGATTTTATGATTCTTTCATAAGTTGTAGGGAATAATCATATAGATAAGGTAACTTTGGTGTTTAAGATAATTGAAACCATTTATACGATTAATTCGAAACTTATATGAAAAGAATGAGTTTAATAGTACTTATTGCTGAATTCTAATGGAAACCCGAAATGATACAAAGCAACAGATGATTTGTCCAAGATGATACGAAGCGTGTTCTTCAGCTCGCCAATTGGCGAGTTGATCGTGCTCAGTTTAGCTTGCTAGTTGGCGAGCTGAAAGGGTAAGATTCAGCTCACCAACTGGCGAGCTGAATGTGCTTTATTCAGCTCGGCAGTTGGCGAGCTGAATGCATGTGATTCAGCTCGCAAGTTGACGAGCTGAACGTGTAGCGCATGGTTCGTAAACGACAGGTTTTGGAATTGAATTGTTTGTCCAGAGATTATGATTGCCTATTATCAGGATATTTTTGTATTTCTCAGACGTTGATTTCCAATATACCGTTTTTGACACCAACAGTTAGCCCCCCAACGTATAAGGTTTGAGTGGGAATGTTGCGAGAGAGTGATGTATGTTTTGATCGGAATCCACGGTTGAGAAGTTTTTGCACACTAGTCTTAGTCTTTAATGATTATGTCAATGCGGAACATTTTCTTCTATAAGTAATGGATTCTTAACTTTTATTTGTATTCATTCTCATTTCCTTCAAACTTTTATCTTGAGAGCTTTGGTAAGATGGCTTCTCCTTGTGATGGACAAAAAGACAACATCGCCACTGTGGGTAGCACTATCCCAGGAAGCTCTTCTGATTCTCCAACTCGCGAAGCAATTATGGTTCATGTGGCAGACTTCCTTACCTTCTAGGAGGAGATATCCTGCCAAAAAGTTGAGACGAACGCCTTACCTCCATTGTTCAATCGGGATCTTCGGTGTCGCTCGTAACGTTGGCTTTTCTGCCTGAATCAACGCCCTCTTCCCTGGTTAATCCAGATCACCGGAGCGATTCAACCAATGGGCTCTTCAACGACTCCAAACCCTGTCGGAGATTATGAACATGGGACCAATTCAATGCCTCCTCCCCTTCCTGTAAAACAAGAGATTTCCTTGGCGTTGCGTGCTCCTGATGCTGCTCCCATCACTGCCTCGGGTGGGACGTAAGAGGTGCATAAGAAGTGTTGAGGTTCGGCCCTCGCTGGTTTTACTTTGATTTTTAGTATGATGTCGCGACATCGCGCAAATGTTTTCCCCAACTCTCTAGCTTTATCATTTTTTCTCACTTCCTTAAGTTTTTCCTAGCTCGTGTCCTTAATTGACGGATACTTGGTGATTGTGTGTCAGAATTAGAACGTCTTACGATAGAGCTTTACAATTTGAAGGATAACTTGTCGCCATTGAAGGTGAAGCTGGGGCTAATCGAGGGTGCTCGTTTCTCCGAGCTATCTTAATTGGAGGCTCAAATCAGGATGCTCAAGAGGGACCTCAGGAAGACCGCGAGCTCCTTGCTCAAGGAGAAGAAGGCTAGGAAAGCCAATGCGAGGGAGTTGTGCCAACTACAGTGCCAGATGCAAACGTGGACGTTTCGTCGGGTTGGAGGTCTAGGAGGTCGGGACCAAGTTGGGAGTTGCTGACCGTACCCTTCTGCACTCTCCTTACAACCCAGTGAAGCGTGATTGCAAAGATAGTGAGTCCCACGAGGTGGGTGAAGTAAGAGGACGAGGTCCTCACCTTGAACGATGAATGAGGTTGCCGTCCTATTTTGGACTTTAAGTTTTTATGTTTTTATTCTGGTCAAATATGGCCGTATTTAAATCATGGACCCGCCGTATGTGGCCTTGGGTCCTTTGCCACTTAGAGCCTTTGTACTTTTGACCGCTTCGCGGTCTTTTGTTAAAGAAGTATGTTNCGAGTTTTTTTTTAAATATAATTTTTGAGTTTTGTGGACTTGTACGCAAGCGACAAGACATGTTTAGGGATATCATATCGTTAGATTCTATTTCTGGATATGTTAGAGACCAATATGCTGGGGTTAGGGAAAGATCTAGGTTTACTTTCAGTTTTAGGGTATGCGGTGACTATCCCAACTTATGTATCCCGTCTATGATTTCAACATGGTTTCGTTTAGAAATTGGAGTATGAGATGGGTTCTCGGGTTATATGACTCGCATCAATCGGGAACCGATCATCTCTCTCAAGACAATTTCTAAGTCATTCGGAAGTGCTGACCAAATTTTTTGTTTTATAGCGCTTTTACCCTTGTATCAGATGTATGAGAACCGATCTTACGAAAGGTTAAGTGACTAGTTTATCCGTCAGGGCCTATCGACAACTTTGATATATGAAACGAGTATATGCTCGTTTTTTTTTTTTGAAGTTTGTGGTGATTGCATTTGTACGAGTTTGTAATTTTATTTTTGGAAGTTCGTGACATCTCGCTTTTTCAGAAAGTTTGTTTTCCGCTTGAAGGTTTTTCGTTTAGAATGTGTTTGAGAGACGTGT
>OVBE01016442.1:0-10947 GCA_900406425.1 Iberis pinnata | reverse complement strand
CTCCTTGAAAGTATCATGAAGCATCCAAGCAGCTTCAAACCTAAAGGGGCGTTTCCTAGGATCGCTTAAACCCGGTGGCCGTAACTGAACATATAGCGGAGCATGGTCCGAAGCTAAGAACGGTAGATGGGTCACCCTAGCGTCTTGCCATTTTAATCTAGCTTGACCACAACAAAAAACTCTATCCAAGCGCTTTGCCACGTAATTAGTTAAGGACCTACCTCTTCTCCAAGTAAACCTGTTGCCAGTGAACCCCATATCAATTAAACTTGATTCATTTATCCAATTTCCAAAGTCCAAAGAGTCCACCGAAAGCCTGCCATTCCCTCCCGATCGTTCATCTAGACGAACGATAGTATTAAAATCTCCTCCAATAATAAGAGGAGCATGAATATGCGAAACCACATCCTTCAACTCAGCCCATAACCCGCTCCTTCTGCTCACTGTAGGGGCTGCATATACGACAATAACATGTGTAATTTCCTCTCCACTTGTAATCCTAGCATGAATAAACTGGTCCGACGATTGCATGATAACAACATCCCCTACTTCCGATCGCCATAACAACCATAAACCTCCACTCTGACCAACCGCATTAACTCTAAAAGAGTTATCAAACCCTAGGTTTGAACAAATTCTACGCGCATTTTCCTCTGCAGCGTGAGTTTCAAAAATCGCCAATAACTCAGTACGGTACTTCTTCAACATATATCGAATGGATCTTCGAAAGTTGGGTTTATTCGCCCCCCGGCAATTCCAAAATAGACAATTCATTATGGTAACGTCCAATAAAAAACGAACTACCGGGGCAAAACGCTAAGCCAACGTGTCACCCACCGCCTCAGCTTGCGGAGCCTCCGTCGCACTAGCCGTACTAGCCACGGAATTCTGATCAATAGGAGGAACTTTCTCAGCAAGTAACAACTCCGTACCTGTAACCTCAGTACTACTTGCAACTTTCGCCCCAAAGCTCACTTCTACCTGCTTCAGAATCGTAGATTCCACTCGCATTCTCTTACCAGAATCATTGAGACCCCTCTCTTCACACGTAGGTCCAAAGATCAAGCCCCTACTCGGCTTATGTGAATGAGATTTAGCTCCCAACGAACTCACATGCTTCCTAGTTCCATATCCTTTCATCTTCGACATATTCCGAGTCATATTCCCCCCTTTAACCACATCTTTCCCACTTATCTCAATTCGGCTCACACCTGCCGCATTAAAAGGTACCACTGGACGTTCATTTTCCTTATTCTCTGCCAAGACCCTTATCTCCTCATCCCCTTCTTGCGGACTTGTTGAACTGCCTAAAACATTAAATTTATTAGCCGTCGCCAACTTCTCAGGAGCGTTCAACTGAATCACATCACTCGACCCCTGCTGCTTCAACTCCGACAACACATTCCCTTGTTGCGATATTCCTTTCTCTTTTTGAGCTCGCTGCGATTTCACAGCAGTAAACCCATCCCTCTCCACCTCCATATCTGTCGAGATTGGTTTATCAACAACTGGTACTGAAGCTTCAAGGCGTAAAGCCACCTCCTTTGGACACCGTTGCACAGTATGACCATAGATGCCGCATCTTGGACAAATAACTGTCAAGCCCTCATAGGAAATAAAATATCTTTCCCCATTAATCACACATGTGCCCACCAACGGCTCACGTAGATCCACCTCTACACATATTCGGGCAAAACGTGCCCTATCAATATTTAAAGTCGTTAGGTCTACTCGTACTGGCTTTCCAATACCCGTGGCTATACTCATAAGTATCGCTGGGTGGTACAGATTAAAAGGTATGTTCATAAGACGAATCCAAACCGGCGTTGTTCGTATCTCATCCCGAAGAGGGTCGAACTCGGGACTCCATCTTTGCACCATAAGGTAGTTCCCAAACACTTTCCAAGGACCCCCCGTTAACGCTTCCAAAAACTCCTCCTCCTCACCAAAACGAACCAGAAAAAAGTTCCTTGGTAGGTCCACAACATGCATTAATCCTTTAGGATTCCACAACTCTCGCAACTTCTTCGTTAACACCATGAGCGGAACCACCCGTCCTAACACCTTTACGATCATACATCGTTTCCAAAGCCCGTTCATTGCATCCAACACCTCCTTCCCCACAGTTATTACCGGTTCCTTCCCCTTGCCATCCGGGAAACTCACACTGACTCTCTCCGTAACAAACTCCTCATTCAAGACCGTCACCGGATTCGGCATACCTCCTCCTCCACTCCTCGACACTCGCTGTGCCCAAGAAGCCTTCGGCTCCGTCGAAGTATCAGGCGGACGATCCTTAATCCCCACGTCTTCCATCGTTTCATCATGCACATCACAAACCCTAGTCGCCCCAGCTATCTCNCACGTCTTCCATCGTTTCATCATGCACATCACAAACCCTAGTCGCCCCAGCTATCTCCAAAACCCTCGTCATTTTTTTTTTTATATTATTATTATATTATTAGAATTTTGATTTATTACTTTAATTGANCCCAGCTATCTCCAAAACCCTCGTCATTTTTTTTTTTATATTATTATTATATTATTAGAATTTTGATTTATTACTTTAATTGATTTTAAAATATTTTAACTAAAATAGTAAATTAAATATTTTACAATATTATAATATTTAAAATAATAAATTTTTAAAATTAAAAACATAATATTTAATTTATTATTTTAATTGATTTCAAAATATTTTGTTGTATTAGTTTAAAAGTAATATTAAAAATATTTTAACGTAAGATTTAATATTAAAATTATTTTAACGTAAAATTATCGGGTTAAGCCAAAACGTGATTTGTTATTGCTTTTAATAATTTAAATAAAAATCAGTGTTCTAAATCGCTTTAAGGGGGGGGGTAAAATGATGATAACGAATAGTTGAGGGGATCGTGTAAGGAGCAATCTAAATTCAGGTGAGAAAGTAAGTAGCTCCAAAGTTCATGGGGAAATAGATTGGATCGACAAAATTGAGGGACATGTAATGAGCAATTTAAGTTCAAGTGGAAAATTAAAGAACTCTAAAATTTAGGGAAAAAAATATTAGATGGACAAAGTTTATGGGACAAGTAAAATCAGCCCTTAAATATTTAAGTGTTTCAAATATTTGAACCAAAATTGATGATGGACCATGCCAACATGAAGGAAGGATAAAATATCAAAACAGTAACAGAATATAGTTGAACTAGGCATAGTATTGGCAGAGATTGCAGTTATGTTGAATCAAGACTTAACAATTAGGTTTAGGTCTTAGATTATGTGGGTAAAAGCTCAGAAGAATTTCATATATCATTAAGGAATAATTACATGGGTATTTATAGTGAAAATACAAGCTCAAAACCCTAATTACATCAATTAACCCTAATGGGCCACGAGATGGAAGGCCCAGCTCGTCAGGTCGGCCCATCTTGGTCTTGCCCTCTTGGGCCCTTTTCTCCTCATCAAGTCGGCGTCCAGCTGGGCCTTGAGTCGAAATGGGCTTTTAGGGTAGGTGCTACACCTGGTATCAACAGTTAGCCCCCCCAGGTCGGCGATGGATCCATAAATCGGCGATTGATCTTCAGAATAAAGTTCATTTCGGCAGAAGTGCATTAAATGCTTTGTAGGCTCTATCGAATCGTCTTCATAGGCTTTATCAAATCGTCTTCGTAGGCTTTATTAAATCGGTTTTATAGGGGAAAGCTGAAGAGTCGCGCCCTTGGAGTTTCCCACGCGCAATCATTACATGCCTCGGTAACTGCCGTCTCCTCGGGGTATAAATACCCCCTCGCCAATTCATATCAAGACTTCACAGTTTCAGAATTCCTTTTGCAGGTAGAATCGCTCTCCCTTCTCTCTTCTTTCTCTCTCTAGAATTCCAGCTCGGCGGTTAACGCAATTAGCTCGGTAATTTGCCAATCGTAAATTATGTCTTCATCTCGTGCCAATCTCGCTGAATCCTCTGCTTCTCGCGACGATCTACATATCGATGAGGTATAGGTAGATCTTGAAGAACGAGCTCCCCAAGGCAACTGGGCTGCTCCAGATGACGAATTGACGGGTCTTGCACCTACGAAGTGTGACGAGGAATCAATTCGAGATCTCGTCCGAGACTTCCCTTACTTAAACGGGATTCCAATTATAATCCCCTAACTGCATCAAAGACCGTGGGATTTCCCCAAGGTTATGTATGTTTGTACGAGTCCCTGTTTAAAAGGTGCCATCTCTGGTTACCCTTGCCGAAGCTGCTGATATTGTACTGCGCTAGACGGAAGATTGCGATTTCGCAGCTGTCTGCTCCTTCAATCAGGCAAATGATTGCGCTACTGGCTCATGCTTACAAATTCCAGGTGGAGCTCGACGTTAGGTACCTGGAGAACATGTCGTCAATCAATCCGATTGTACAGAAGGGGACAAAGATAAACACCGGATTTGTCTACATCAACTTCAAGCAACAGTATAAATTGATAACTGTCGGTTCGGGAGACAAAATCCACGCTTGAAAATTAAGGTATTTCTTCCTGAAGATCATCCCAGAATCCGTGGGAGATGTAGGGAGAATCCTGAGAAGAAAATGGGCAGAGACCTTCAGTAGATACCACCTAGGACCGTCGAGCTGACATATACGCATATTTGAGTTTGAACTATTCATAACTCGGCTTTTCATGTTTATTGTAGCTTTGCATTACAACATCGGCCCGTTTCCTGGTAACTTCCTTAAGGATTCCAAAAGATTGCTTGAAGTAGGAGCCGTCCATATCAAGCAATTCACCCGTTCTCGCGTCAAAGAAAGCATCTCGTTTGTCAACGCCGGTAAGGGTATATGGTAATTTGCAGTTCTGGCAGCACATTAATATATCTAACTGCGACTTTAACTCCTTGTGCAGTTAGCTGGGACCTCAACGCTTGTCCTGTTAAGAAACCGAAGAGAATGGGTCGTCCACCTCCAATCACTGACTACATATCAAACCTTGAGAAATCTGCCTCAAGCCCGAAGAGGAGGCACGACCAGACATCTGCCTCTACTAGTAGTGGAGATTCTTGCCCTCCTCTAGCTCGCAGGAAGAGGCGTCGATCCAACTGGGATCAAGAATCTCGAGAGGTGGTCCTGATTGAAGAGGCTGATGTGCTGGATCCGACTGTTGTTCCTGCTGAGGAACAAGGTTCAAGAAGAGAAGTCCCTGCTGAGGGACAAACAACGAATACCGGTGTTCCTACTGGGGAACACCAACAAATAGAAGAAACTGCAGAGGAGCAGTTGGATGTTCCTCCTGCAAGTGTGCATACCGCCGACCTGTCGGTTACGCCTCATGCTCCTCCTACTGGAACCTTGACTACCTCCCAGATCTTGGGAGAGATGACCGCGTCCATGGAATCACTGGATCCCAGCTTGGAGATGTTTGCTCAAGAGCTCCCGGACCTTCTTGGAGCAGGTGGTGATGATGAGGAACAGGTCAAAGAGGGGGAAGAAGAAGAAGAAGCTGCCGATCATCAGGTTCCTGAGGGAGGAAGCTCCCAAACTGAGAGGCGGGCTAATTCACGAGAAATCTGGGCTTTCTTGTTTCTGCACAGGGGCACACCGTTTGTTCAGGACAAACAATCGTGTGCCGGTTTAGTAAACCGTCTCGGGGCCAATGGTCTGATCGTCCCTTCTGTAGATCGGATGTTGGCCCCAGAAGTATATGAAACGTTATCTCGACAAGCTTGCCAGGTATGCCTGTGTCTTTAATTATGTTTCCTGTTGCATTACAAGTTTTAACTCGTCATGTGATTGGTGGCAGACTCTGGCGACGACCAACGAGCTTGTCGCGTTCTATGAAAATAAACTCCGATTCGGAGATGAGGGCGAGCTGGAAAGGTTATCCAAGCTGGTGGATAAGTACAAACAGCGCAGACAAGTAGGTGGAGGCCGTCAAGCAGCTGACCGCGCAGGTAACTGAGCCGAAGAATGCGCTATGTAATATGTCGGCAACTTCTGCCAATGACATAGATGTTTTAAGGGACGAGCTGAACGAGAAATGTGCAACCGCCATGGCAGAACTCCTCAATGAGCAGGTGATTCGAGAACAGACAGATGCCGACTTCTTCGAGCTGCGAGAGGCACACCGTGCTCTTGAGAAGTTACACGTAGCCGAGATGAAAATTCTTCAAATTTCTCGTGCTTCAGAGGCCACGTTAGCGCGGCGAGAGGCTCAGGTTGAGTGTGCAACTAAGCTCGAGAAGCTGAGGAAGCACGTAGAAGACCGAGATAAGGCTGATCCCATTGTCCAAGAGTATGCTCAGGCTCAAGGAACTTTGGATTGCGTGAGGCTTATAGTTGACGAGGGTGGTTCTGTGCCACCTGAGATTATGGCGAAGCTCGAGGCGGATGTAGCGGAGCTTAAGGAAAAGTACGATGCTATCGATATAACAGACATCGCGCCCGAAGACTTCCAGTTCCGACCTGCATTCAACGAACATGGTTCAAATTTGATTCATTCTGTTCTGGGGAGCTCGGACGCCTCTGCCGCGGCTCATCCTGCAACTCCTTCAACGCCGAGGGGTTAGCTGTTCCTTTGGGGCAGCTTTCACAGTTTTCTTAGGATTGGAGTCAACTTGTCTTGTACCTCTTATGTTTCTTTGGGGTAGCTGTCGTGTTTTCTTAGGATTAGGATCTGCCTTATAATTCGGCATATTGCTTTTACTTTTTAAAGGATATATGTTTTCAGATTTGCACATCTGGTAGGTCGTTGCTACTGTTTTTCACAAACATTGTAAGACTGGTCTTTTGATAATGGAAATAGAGCTTTAGCTCGGTGCGTTTTGTGTAATACTCTGTTCAACGAGTTGTGGCAGTGACAAGCATGTCGGTTGTCTGCCTTGTTTTTTTTAATAAAATATGCGCAAGTTATAAGTAGACATTTCTCTAATCCTTGTGCGAACTGAAAAACTACTCGATCAAAAGCACGAAGGAGATGACCTGCAGATCGTCCCTTTTGACAATTGATCCATGGACGAAAACTGTAGTTTTGTCGATACTCTCGGTTGGAGTACGCGAGTTGGAACTCGGCTTTTTAAAATGAGACTTAAGCTCGGATGTTTTAACTTCGTACACGCCCAATACTCGGCTTTAGGAGTACGTGAGCCGGAGCTCGGCATTTTCATAATAAGGGCTGTAGCCCAAACATTGTGACTTTGCACCTGTTCAGTACTCATCTTTAGGAGTACGCGAGGCGGACCTCGGCTTTTTTGTAAAAAGGTCTTTGGAGCCAAGACGAGAAAACTTTGATCTCGCCAACATCCCGTATTTGCACAGGGTATGTACGAGTTATGACTCGGCGTTTGTTTGTGTGTTTATCGCAAAGGTGTAGTTGGTACATCCGTTTATGCAGGGAGGTCTAGGGTTGGCTTTCCATCCATAGACTTCAGTTCGTATACTCCATGTTTGACTATCTTGGAAATTTCGTATGGGCCTTCCCACCCCAGCTCCCAGTTTACCGGCGTTCACTTTGACGGTATTTGCGTAGGACATTCGTAACACTAAGTCTCCTTCTTCGAATCGTCTCTGCTTGACTCCTTTGTTATAGTATCTTCTCGTTGCTTGCTGGTAGGCATGTATCCGATAAAGTGCTCTGTCTCGGAATTCTTAGATGTCGTCAAGTGAATCGAGGAGCATTGCGTCATTAACTGCTTTGTTTTCTGGCAACGTTTTTCGGCACAGGCTGAATACAGCTGCTTCAGATGGTGCTAGAGCTCCGATACCATGGGCCAAGGAAAATGGTGTTTGATTGGTGGATTGTCGAGGTGTGGTTCGGTAGGACCATAAGATGCCATCTAGTTCGTCAACCTAATTTCCCTTTTTTGAATTGAATCTTTTCTTTAGTCCGTCGACTATGGATTTGTTAATGGCCTCGGCTTGTCCGCTTGCTTGCGGGTACCTCGGTGTATAGTGGTTTAGTCTGATCTTCCACCTGTAAGCATTGACAATAAATAAATAATTAGTATGAATCGACGTGCATGTCGAGGTTGTGGCTGGTTTGCCATCCACATGTCGCAAAAATTAATGCCGTTATCCGTCATGATCTCATACGGGATGCCATGTCGGCATATTATGTTTTTCCAGATGAAGTCTTGTACCTGCAATGCTCATAGAGAATTCGGATCGTTAATGATCCTGTGCGTAGGAATCATCTGACCGAGTTAGAAGTCTGTGGTTTTTTGGATGTGAAACCTGTTTAGCTCTTATCGATGTATATGATTCGGCTTCGACCCACTTGGTGAAGTAGTCAGTCATAACCAGTAAGAACTTGTGTTTATTCGTTCCTTTTGGGAAAGGTCCGACGACGTCCATCCCCCACTTCATGAATGGATAGGGATTGGCAGATGCATTTAGTGGTTTTGTAGGTGCGTCGTTAGTCGGTCCGTGTCGTTGGCACATCTCGCATCGTTTGGTATATTCCTGACTGTCGTGTAGCATTGTGGGCCAATAGTGTCTGTGCTTCTTTATTCGTAACGCCAAGTAATGTCCGCTTGAGTGACTTCCACCTGCGCCTTCGTGAAGTTCGGCTAGTACTTTCTGTACGTCGTCCCCCGAGATGCATAGTAATAGGACTCCAGATGCAGATCGTTTATAGAGTTGCCCGTCTATGACGGTGTATCTTGCTGCCTTGACTCGAAGTCGCCAAGCTGCCCATTTATCTTCGGGAATTTTTCCTTCAAGGATGTGTTCCTTTATTTCGGTTCGCCAGTCGGGTGTGTCGTGTTGGTCCTGTTCAGCTTCAAAGGATACCAGCTCATCGATGGCGTTAGACATTGCGGTGGCATAACTTGGTGAGGTTAAGTACTCCATCAGGATAGTCCTTTTTAGCTCGAGCTTGTTTGTTGAAGCCAAGTTGGCTAGGGTGTCGGCGAGCGTGTTCTCATTCCGTGGGATCTTGGTGAGCTCGAAACTTTCAAAGCAGCTTGCCAGTTCTTGGACCATTTGGTGGTATTGCAGCATCCTCTCGTTCTTTGCTGCGTATTCTCCGCTAAATTGGCTAGTGACGAGCTGGGAGTTGCAGAAGGCGTGTATTCGTGAAGCGCCGAGATTCTTTGCTAATCGTAGACCTGCCAGTAAGGCTTCATACTCAGCTTCGTTATTGGATGCCTCAAACTTGATCCTGAAGGCTTGTTCGAGCACCTCGCCGGTTGGTGATTCGAGTCTAACACCTGCACATGATCCTTGTTTTCTTCGTGAACCATCTACATAAAGATTCCATATGCTTGGTGGGGTGCAACGTGTGCCTCGAGTGGTATTTCTGCAACAAAATCTGCAAGAACTTGGGATTTCGAACATGTTTGATTTTGATACTCTATGTCATATTCACTGAGCTCTACCGCCCATTTGGTCAATCTTCCGGACTGGTTCGGGCTATGAAGGATTGTGCGTAGTGGCTGGTTGCTGAGTACAACGATAATGTGTGACTGGAAGTAAGGTCGCAGTTTCCGAGCTGCGGATACTACTGCTAGTGCTATCTTCTCGATCGCCGGATATCACGTTTCAGCGCCATTTAGTGACTTGCTGATGTAAAAAATCGGCTTATGTTCCCCCTAGCTTTCCCTGACTAGGACACCGCTAACTGCATCTTCGGAAACTGCAACGTAAAGGTATAGGATCTTGCCGTCTTCTAGCTTTGCGAGTATAGGAGGCGTGGTTAGGTATGCTTTGAGTTCGTCTAATGCGACCTGGAACTTGTCATCCCACTCGAAATATTTGTTTGATTTGAGTAGTTGATAGAACGGAAAGCTCTTATCGGTGGACCGTGAGATGAATCTGTTTAGCGCGGCAATTCGGCCTGTGAGATTTTGTACCTCTTTCCTCCTTCGTGGTGCTGGCAAGTTGAGGATAGCTCTGATCTGTTTGGGATTCGCTTCGTTCCCTCTTTTGGTGACGACGTAACCTAGGAATTCGCCCGACGTGACTCCGAAGGTGCATTTAGCCGAGATAAGTTTCATTTCGTATAGATTCAATGTTTCGAAGCATTTCGCCAGATGGCCGACATGGTCGTTGGCCCTTGCCGATTTAACGAGTAAAGCCATGGAGTTCCTAGGATCACATTGGATGCCGAGTCCTGTTCCATAACAACAAATTTAATTATTTGGGTGGAGCCTCCGCCTGGACTGGCAATTTGATTGTGCCGGCGGAAGAGGCAGTTTTGCCGCTAAATCACGTGAGTGTCCTGCTACCGCCCTTGATCAGGTCGGCGTTCACTCCCATGTTGTCTAGCGTCTTTTTGAAGATGATATCAACCGAGCTACATGTGTCGATGAGGATTCTTGCCACCTCCGTGTTTGCAATGACCAGCTCGATGACTAAGAAGTCGTTGTGAGGTTGGCTTAGACCTTTTAGGTTGGCGTCGCAGAACTCGATTGGTGAGGAGGTCGGCGCTATGTCAGTCCGTTCCTTTTGTGCAGTTGCAACTCGTCGTTCGGAGTTTCAGATAGATCGTACAAAATCGTTGCACGAGACTAGTCCTCCCATAATTACGTTGACTCACCGTCTAGGTAATGAACCTTCCTTAGCTCGGTCATCAGGGCTACGATCTCTCGTTCAGGTTGGAGGTGCCATATCGTCGCTAGTATGCAAGCTCTTTTCTCGAACCGTACTGACCTGGTGGGCCTTGTTGTAGAAACCCGTATTTTGACTGGAAATTTTTTTTTTTCGTTTTTATATATATATTTTGGTTGTATCGGATAATTTCGGTTATGTAATTAACATAATCATAATGTTTAATTGATAATTAAATTATGTTTATGTTTAATTAATAATCCGAAATCCGTAAAATTCGAATCGAATGAAAACCGAAATATATTAAACGATAAAAAATTCTAGACGATAAGTCGGGAAATGATTAGTAGCAATTAAACGAGTTCGATTAAGCGGGAAAATTATAGAAGCGGAAACAACTTAATCGGAACCATGATTTAAGCAAAACCAACACCAAATTA
>OVBE01016440.1:0-10947 GCA_900406425.1 Iberis pinnata | reverse complement strand
CCAGGGCACTAACATTTTCTAAGAAAACAACATACTTACAAGGTTATCATCTTCCTAATTTCCTATGCATATGCAACTACATGAAATTTCAACATTCTATATGCAACTATATGAAATGCAACTACAATGACACTCTGTTTTTTAAGGATAATTTTCGAAAAAAATTCAAATTTTTATGATTTTTACATCCTATCGATGCTATGCAAATGCTATGCAAAGCTGGAGACAAAGGAACAAACATGGAATTTCACTAGTGATAATCTCTTGAATTCTCCCCCAAACTCGAATTGCATCTGTGTAACCCAAATTCGGAAATGGACTCAGGGGTTGGAAAGATAGTGAAAAAGCATAAACACACTTAAAGAGCAAGCAAGAATAGAGGAAACAAAAGCTAATGCATATGGAACGACATTTTACATTTTGTCAAATGGGTGAAGGTGGACCTCAGTTACCCTAGTTGGGTTAGTAGTCATCTAGATAGAGGGTCGAAAAGGCGTCCACACCAAATCCCATATGTGTCATTTGTGAGATGATCGCCCTTAATTTGTAAATGTCATGGCAGAACTCGAGATTCTCAGCTCTATCAAAAGTCGTCCACCTGCGGTTTGGGAGTAGGAAGATTCCTTAGTTGAGAAACGCCAGCTAGATCAGATAGCAAAACTGGGAGTTCAAGTTCCCGACTATAATCATGTTTTCGTCAGGTGGTTCACGTCCATTAGTTTTTGATGGCAAAGAACTTCCACCAAGTGGTCCCTGAGTATACTTGAAAATGGGTGTTTTCCACCCCCAATGCTTAATTTGGGTCTCATCCTTCCTCTCGTTCCCTAGTTGGGGTTTTTGAATGTCAACAGTTGCTCCAAGAATAGCTTGAGGGGGCAAGGTCTTAGCTTAGAGACGCGGTGAAATAGGTTATTGTTCTGCAAAGAGTGGCATATGTGTTCATGGAGGCCCAGGCGCAGGTAGTTCATTTCTTCCGCAATTACAATGTTGGTGTCTTTTCTAGCATAGAAAGAATTATCTAAGATCTGGTGCACATATCTGATCGCCGGGTGGCGGATGTTCGAGCTTTTGGTCCGTCCGGGCTCAAAGTTGGTGGCCGCTATTTCATCCCAAATGAACTCTACCTCCTCCGGAGCATTGTCAAAATTTTTTGGTTGATACTTCATGCAGTTAAAACCGTAGATACCCCATAGTTGACCAAACGTTAACGCGTTGGTTTTGCCATCCAAATCCTTAAAAGTTATAAAACTTCCAACAGCTTTATCAGCTTCAACATCATAGCAATAGGTAACCTCCAGAGATGCCAAGAACATGCAAGTCGGCTCCTGGTAGGCCTCGTGATTCATGGTGAGCACACTAGATATCCTCATCTTCCCCAGTATGTATTGAACTTCCTCCAAGATACCAAGGGTGCTCAGAGTCTCTGTATCTGGAAACCTTGATCCTATGAAGTCTAATTGCATCAACCTCCCCTAAATTTCTTCAACCGATTGTTCATGTGAACCGCTTGGCATTCCTCCATATGACATTGTACCTATATCAAGTTCAGAAATAAACATTTAGAACTTAAACTTAAAAAGGATAATTAGAAAATTCTAGTTCATGCATTAGGAAGTTTATGAACCGAAAGTTTCAGAGATCCAGGAATTCAAGTTAAAACTGAATTGCTTCAGGAGTATTTTGGAGAATCTTTATGTGTTCATGAAATGATAAATGAGTGTGAAGTGTTTAGAGTGATGAGAAGTTAAGAGATGATGGACTCCCTTATATAGGCTTCTTGGTCGAAATTAAGATGGTGGTAGTGAGGAGTGGTGAGTGGAAACATGTGGGTGAGGTTCAAAGGAGTGGTATGTGGAGGAGCTTTAAAGAGGAGACATGGGAGTGATGGAGGTGTAAGAGATATATTGGGGAATCTTGGAAAGGTGAGAGGACACTTATTTGGCATGAGGTGAGTAGTGGGCAAGTGGTGAGGCAAGTGCAGAAGCTTGGCTCGATTTCAATCATACTCAAAAGATGGTTCGATGGGATTTGTTGCGGCTTGGCGGTGCTTAAGGATGATCAAAGTTTTAAACTTTGCTCGATCATGCTTTGAGTTCTCGGCTCGATCGTGAGCTTGAGACATGCATCGATCATCTCGAACATGGCTCGATGGAACCTTGAGAAACGGCTCGATGGTAATTTAGCATTTGGCTTGATCATACGTTGCAGATGGTTTGAGCACTATCGAGACACGGCTCGATCATTTTTAAACACATTGTCCATGCTTTATCAAAAGGTCCAAGCTAATCCATTTCTCATTTTTTCCTTATTGCAAAGTGCCCAAAATGTATCCCATAGGTACCTAAGACACCAAAACCAGATGAAAACTAAAATGCATTAAATCAAGTACTAAAATTAAAAAGCATTAAAATTGAATATTTACAAAGATAGACATGTGACTTCCTCCCAAGTGAGCTTGTTTTAAGTCACTAAGCTTGACTTCCTGTTTTCAAGATTAATGACCCTGAGACGGCTCTCCAAAGAGAATCGAGGTCTTTTCTAAGATAACTTTATCATCACCGTTCTGATCAACCTTGTAATTCAGCTTCGATTTTTTTTCAATTTCTACAGCAAGTATGATGTCTTCATCAGACAGGATCTCCTTGATCATGAAGTTCTTGGAACATTGTGGATCCACATTCCCTAGATAATACATGAACCTTGTGTTGAGTAGAAACACTTGGTCTCCATTCTTGATTTCCAAGGTTCGGTTACGAGGTTCCAAACATTTTTCATAAATTGGAGTCTCTGAAGGTGATTTCTGAGGTGGTATGGGTTCAGGTTGAGGTTTGAACTCAGGACTTTTTCCTGGACCCTTCATATTGTTCTCAGCAGTTGACATTATCAATGTTCTTATTTCTCTTAACTTCATAGGAATCCTTTTACATGGTTCCTTAATAAGCCTGAAGGCTTCATGGTGCATTGCAGAATGTGTTGGATCCTTTCCCAATTCATCTTCAGCTGAATCACCGCTTGAGTATCCATCTTCATCGTTGCTCTCATTCATCTCCTTGATAGAGAATAGCTGACCTTGGGTGGTAAGCTTCTTAGTTTTGCTCATGATGTTGAAAATCATCTTTGGACCTCTTCCTACGTTCAACTTGATGTGACCTCTATTGACGTTGATTACAGCTCCAACTGTGCCTAAGAATGGTCTTCCAAAGATCAATGGATCCTTTGGTTCTTCATCCATCTCCAATACCACAAAGTCTGTGAGTATTTTTGCATCTTTGATCTTGATAGGTAAGTTTTCCAGGATGCTGATAGGATATCTAATTGATCTGTCTGCCAACAACAAATTTATGTTGGAAGCTTTGAACTTGTCGAATCCCGCTCCTTGGCAGTGGCTAAAGACATTAGATTGATAGATGCTCCGAAATCACAGAGGCATTCATCAAAGGTCAGGGGTCCTAGTGAGCGTGGCAAGGTGAATGAACCAGGATCCTATTGCTTCTCTGTTATCAAAGCATTGCACTTGACAATTAGTTCCAGCACTTCTTGAGCAATCTCTTCCTTCATAAGTTTCTCAAAGATATATGGGTACTTCGCCATGATCTCTTTCTTGAAACGTGATGGGAATGGCAATCTTGGAATATAAGGTGGTGGATCATAAGGCGTTGCAATCCCCTTTGAAGTAGGTAACTTATCAACAGGAACAGGTTCTTCATGATCCATAGTTGCAACTACGTTTGAACTCAAATCCCCCCAACCTATATCACACTATCCATAGTGAAAATAGTAGTGGAAATGGAAGGAGGAATGTCAGTGGTATCCCTAAGATAGATGGCATTGATATGAGCATAGTCCTTCGGGTTTTACACATAATTTCTAGGAAGTTGAGTTGTGAGATTTGGTGCAGAAGATGAGGCACCCACTCTCCATATACTTGACCTTAGAGTTCAACGCTTCAAAATTCTGATTGAGGTCATTGTAAGAGCAATCAATCTGCGTCTTTAGTTCAGCAAATTTTTTCGAATTTTCCATTGCTTTGGTAGCTTGGCCTTGGAGAATCTATTGGAACATGGCTTCAAGGTTGAAAGGTTGAGCTTGAGGTTGGTTAGATGTGAAATCAGGAGGTGCACCAGCACGTTGTTGTTGTGGTTGTTGTAAACCATTTTGCATCTGTTACTTTGGGAAGAAACCTCTATTATGATTGTAGTTGATGAATGGTTGAACGTTCTTCTGTTGTTGTGGTGGATACACTTGGTCTTGTGGGTTAGCGACGTTGTTGCTTCTGTAAGAAAGACCATGGTTAATGGAGTAATTGATGAACCCTTTGTTATAACCACCTTGGTTCTGCACATAGCACATCTCTTCTTGCTAGTTAACATCCCCATCCTGAATTTAAAGTTTTTCTTCATCAGTGATGAAGTGTACTGATGTTGTTGACCCAGGAGTAACTTGTCCAACTTCTCATTCAGAGCCTTGATCTCCTTCTTTGTGCTATCATCAGAGGCAGAACCACCTCGAGGTGTTCGTTCATAGTCTTCACTGTATATCCCATCAGACTGAGCAAGGTTTTCCATGAGTTCCCATCCATCATCAACACTTTTGTTGAGGAAGTTCTCGTTGCTTGCAGTGTCAAGCAACATCCTTATCTTAGGTAGGGCACCATGATAAAGGGTGTAGAGGAATGACGCCTTGCTGAAACTGTGATGGGGGCACTGCATAGTATAGTTCTTTAAGCGTTCCCATGCTTCAGAGAAGGTTTCAGCATTCCCTTGTGTGAAACCAAAGATGTTGTTCCTCAATCGTGCTGTTCTAGAGGTGGAGAAGAATTTTGCTAGAAAATCCTTTTTACAAGCATGCCAGGTGGTGATGGAGTTCCTGGGAAGAGATTATCCATTGATTTACCTTCTCCCCCAAATAGAATGGGAAGAAGCGTAACTTAAAAGCGTCCTCACTCACATCATTTATCTTCTTGAGGCTGCAGAAGCGATCAAACTCATCAAGGTGATCGAGTGGATCCTCCATAGGCAGACCATGAAACTTGTTCCCTGCACCATTGCTATCAATTTGTGCTTGATCTCGAAGTTTTTTTTCTGGACTGCAGGTGGATTGATTCCATGACGAATGGTGTGAGTGTTGGGGTTGTCACCAGCACCAATAGTGTGTTGGTTATCTCGTTCAATGTCCGCCATTTGTAGGTCCAGCCGTCTTCAGTGCTCCAAACATTCTTGTTCACGTCTCGCCCGAGAGTATTCTCGTTCAAGAGCTCTGATATCTTCAACAATGGGTATTAAGTCTGTTGGTCCTCTGATTTTTAGATTCATACACTGCTATGCAAGTACCTGAAAAGAAAGCAAACAAAGGAAACAAAGTCAGTATGATAGTAAAAAGAAACTTGATCTTAATAGATCCAAAATCTAGAATGTAGCAAACAAACACCCAATCGGCAACGACGCCAAATTGATAGTAAGATTTTTCCACTAGTTTTCAATTCCTATTATACTATCATACCATTGTAGTATAGATATGTGTCAATCCAATCAGGTATGATGCTAGCATTCTAGATGCAATGGATTCTATTAATTCGAGCTGAAATAAAAGATGGGAGTTACTAACAAGTCCTAAGTGAATTGGAAATGCATAGAACCTAAAGCAGAAACATAAGCAAACATGCATAAGTAAGTAAATAGGTAAAAGGAAAAATAAGTAAAAACATAGGAAAAAAAAAGGGTGAAGATGCAATCAAATGGGAAACAGCTCCTAAAGACAAGGGTAGTTGACTAAAGATCCTTCATGAACTACCTAAGCACCTAACATAACTCAGACAATGAGCTAACCCCTAGACAGCAGATTCATATGCAACCAAGTCCAATCTCTTAATCAATAGAATCATCCTAAGTAATCACTAGACTAACTCTCGTTAACGGTACACTACCTAGTAGGCATGAAGAACCAATCTACTAAATCCAATAAGCACCCTAAACATCTAATCTCTTAGGTTAGGATGTGCAAATCTCTGAAATCACCATGATCAGGCATTTCATTAAACACCTTCTGAGTGCTGAAATGCCTAAAATCAGATGTCAATTGGTGTAAAAGAAATCAACATGAAGAGCAATGAAACATAAGGGATCTAGATACAAACAAGCTTAGGTACTTAGGTAGAATCAAAACATCAACACTAGTCTATCTCATCCTCAGGAACCTAAGGGAACTACTCACTATACATGTGTATGAAACCAGGAAAAACAGAAATCATAACTTCAAAACCAAACATCATGATCAAAAGTCAAACTATGAAGAACACCAACCCAGAAAACAAGAACAGTAATGAAACAGTAACAAACCCAGAAATAATGATCAAGACCAAAACAAGATTAAGATGGAAACAGAAGATCAACATGCATCAGATAGATCACAACCTTAAACTAAATAGGAAAATGAAGAAATCAAAAGATAAACAAAACTTCTATAAGAAATTGGAGTTTTAACACCAAGAACATCAAAGGAAAATAGAGAGAAAAAAAACCTAAAAATGGCAATTAAAACAGACTCCTTGAAATGGAGGCGTTTTGGGGCTTTTATAGTGTTCAGAGAAAAGCTCTAAAACGCATAAAAGACAAAAAGCAATGATTAGATTGGGTCATGGGCCTGTTCCATCCTGGAACCAAGTTGGTCGGGTCGAAGCATGTTTGGCTCGAGCTGAGAAGCACATGAGATCGAGCCATTTGCTTGATGCTTGATCGAGGAAAATTTTTGTGGTCGAGGCAAGAAGTATTGGTCGAGGCGAAAAGAAGACATTGTGATCGAGGTGGAGTTGGCTTGTAGTGGAAGTGATCGAGGCGGCCGAAGGATGATTGAGCCGAAGAAGAAAGTGATCGAGCCAACATCCATTTGCGATCGAGGTGGAGTTCAAGGAGACCGAGTCGGGCTTTAAATGAACACGAGGATGGGATCGAGCCAAAAAGAGGGAGAGATCAAGCCAACATATGCGTGGTCGAGGCAATGAGCTAGGCGGTTCGATCACTTGGCTCGATGGTGATCGAGCTGTAAAGTTGTGTGGTCAAGCCAAAGGACTGAGAGTGATCGAGCCAAAGGCCGAGCTAGCTTCGTCCTGGCTTGTTCTACGCTTGAGCTGGTTCCGTTCCATGCATTTTCCTTTCCTCTTCTGAATTTTTACAAATCGTCATGAAAGCTCCTGAAAGTCCTAAAAAATCTCCAGAATGCATGTATATGCAAATGCTAATGCAAAAATCCCTAATAATTGTAAACTTGCTAATAAAGAATATAGATGCAACATATGCACAACTAAAAGACCCTAAAATGATGCTTAATGACTTATAAAAATCACTAAAATGCAGAGACATCAATCATGCATTGAAAACCTTAACTTGAGATCATGAATGTCATAACATATTTCATCATAATTCCTAGTAAGTGTTTCAAACCTCAATGTATCTAGTCTTTGAGACTCACATATCAAATCATAACATTCATCAACAATCATGGGTGTATGCAAACTAGAAGTTATATCTTCAATGCTAGGCATGTGACATAATTCATAATCATGAATTTCGGAGTTAAACTCAAATATATCTTCTAGTTGGCTTGGTGGAACCCAATATATTACCTCTTCAAGGTTATTAGCTACCATTATCTCTCCAAATGTGAGATCGCTTCCCTCAAGTGATGCTTGGTGTGAGATGATTTCTACTCGAAGAAACATAGCTAGAGCACTCCTTGGTAGTGTTGGCCATTATTTTTCAAGATAATCCAACTCTACTTTTTGTTCTTAGGTAAGCACGCTCTCATCAAATGGTTATTTTCATATGACTCATCCTGAATGTTATCTTTGAATGTGTCGTCTTGCTCATGTAGCCAATCATTGTAATCCATGGCCATCACCTCAAAAATAAATAAATAAATAAAAATACAAAAAGAAAGATCTTTGACTAGTCTCTAAAGAAAACTTAAAAACTATATTGGTCCCCGGCAACGACGCCAAAATTCTGATAGGTCTAGAATTTAAATCTTAAAACTAATACTACATAGAACAGATCAATGTAGTAAAGTATAGGGTCGAATCCCACAGAGACCAGAAAGTACACGATTTAGTTAAACCTCGAATCAAGCTAAAACAGAAATAATTAAGTTTGGTTGTGACCAAAATCAAAACGGTAAATTAGAAACGGTTGTAAACTATAGAATAAAAGCGTAAGGTATCATGGAAACCACATGTAGTCAGGTTTAAAAGTCAAATTATTATTAAGAGAATTTCTTTGAAAATAGTTCTCAAGATGAAAGACAAAGATGGAATAATCTCCTCTCGAAGTATTAAACCATATGCTCAATTATCAGAGACAAACTTTCGCCGTCTTTTAAATAATTGATCATGCAATACAGTTCAGATTCAATTGTTCACAAGCATTCAAAACAATACTCTCGCAAGCAAGAACACTTATTCATCTAGACTAGATCCAACTTCTAAACCAAATCTTTGTTTTTATCAGTCTAAATTCAATGAACTAGTTAGCTACTCTAATTCATGCATTAATAACAAGTCTAGACTAAAACCCTAACAATTGTTATCTCCTTATGATAAATATAACAATCAAACCTGATTTTCCTGGTAAACCCTAAAACCTAACTAGTGAACTATTCAGACATTGACAAGCAATCACAAATCAATATCAATGAAGAACACATAATAGAAATAGAATAGATTATTAAAAAGGGTTCAGAAATCTTCTCCAAATACAAGGTTTGAATCTCCTCTCCCTCAGTAATTCTCTCATAAATAAAATAAAGCATAATGAAATAAAACCTAGCTAAGATGTTTTTATAGTGTAATAACGTAAAATAACTAATAATAGGAAATCTTGATAAGTCTTGAGAACACATGTGCAAAATATGGAAAATCTCCAAATTTCTCGCAGGAGGTTGACTTGATCGGTCCAGCTGCTCCGGGTCGGTCCAGACCGATCGGTCCAATGTGGACAAATCGGTCTAAACTTGCACATGCTCCATCTACGAGCCAGCTTGACCAGTCTTTAGTAAAATCGCCATAACTTTTGATTTCATCAATGGATTGACTTCAAACCACTTTATATGAAAGCTAACTCACGTGGCTATCTTGTGTCAAAATTTCAGTTTTATCCATCCATTGTAACATCTTCAAACGTTGGAAAACTTTTGACCTTTCTGCCGGATCCTGCACCTAAATATGCCAATTTGCATCTAAAACGTCCCGAACACCTAGACACCTGAAAACATACCAATTTTTCATATAAAAGTCCGGATAACGTTTAATAGAAAGCATAAATGCTTACTAGAAAACGTTAAAACCGAGTAATATCATGGTTCAACCTTTCTATGAGATGATTTATCCGAAATTATGTTTCTGCGAAACGTTGTTTGTTAATTTTTTATTCTTTGTTACTTAAGAAATTTATAGGGAGTTATTTCTCCCTATGGTTCACAAAAAAGTAATAGTTGTGAAAATATCATAAAATTGAAATTAATATCGTTTCCTAAATATTATAAAAATAAAATCCTATGAATCGTGGATTGAACCACGTATCTGGCAAACTTAATGTTGTAATCGTAAAGGTTCCAATACAACAAATTTTCATGTCCATAAACATATTGAACTGATTAAATAAATGATTTGAAAATCAAGTCTGCCCGATCCAATAAGAGGATCCGCGCATTTTGGAGTGAAAAATATGTGATTGCCTCATTAGAAATTAATTTTTTTTTGTCTAAATCTTCAGTGACATATGATATAATATAACAAATGACTAAATGCTTTTTTCTAATTAATGCATCTAAAATAGTAGTATAGATAAGTGAGCCTCAAAATTATACTCCCTCTATATCTCAATACTTAATTTTCTTGGTTTTGTTTTTTGTTTTATATTACTTGATTTTTTACTTTTTTAATTATTATTTTTCTCTTTCCAAAAATATTCAATCACACATTTTTCGCTAGAAATACATTGTTCTATAATTAATTAATAGTATAATAAATTAAAAAGTTAAATTTTAAGCATTTAAATTTGGAAAATATAGATAAATAAATTAAGGAGAGAGAAATTAATCACGTAATCATTACTTTTTTTTAATATGTGTGAGAATTCTAGAAAATCAAATATTAAGATACAAAAGGAGCACCATCCACTATCCATTGACTATTCATCCACCATTAACCGTCTATTCCATTGATTAACATGTTATGTCGTATAATCATTGTACATCTAGTCATCCATCCATCTTCGTATATTTTACGTATTTATTTTTTATGAGATTTATATAAAAATAACGTAATATTTTTTGGACAATTATCAAAAATAGCATAAAAATTAGGATTATTCCAAAAATTCCATATACTCCCAAAAGTTTCAAAATTACCCCAATTTTTTTCAAAAATACTATACAAATATTTTTGTTCCAAAAATTCCACAAATTTGAAATAGCTTTAAAATTTATAATTTGAATCCTAAAACCCCAAAACTAAATCCTACCCCTTTAAAAATAAACCCTAAACTCTATTTACTTAACACAAACCCAAAATTTTAAATTTTAAACTCTTAAAATTTCATTTTTATTTTGTGGTATTTTTGAAACATTTGGGAGTGTGTGGTATATATGGAATTTTTGGGGGTGTGTGATATTTTTTGAAATTTTAACTTTTTATGGTATTTCAAAAAATTACTTATACTTTTCCCTAAAATATAACATAATATATTTTCTGTGACAAAAATATATATATATATATATATATATATTTTCTATATTTGTTAAAATCCATTTTCTCAACTGTAGAAGTAGTAACTGTCCAAAACATGATCTCACATTTGAATACGAATTAGTTACGAAATATTTAGTACAAATAAAAACGTAGTAAAAGACTAACCCAAATAAAAAATAATTCTAACACTAATCAAACATTAAACTATA
>OVBE01016439.1:0-10947 GCA_900406425.1 Iberis pinnata | reverse complement strand
CCGCTAATTTTTTTTACCCGCACCGCTTGATCCGCTGTCACCATTCGGAGCCTAAATAAACAAATGTTTCTTTTGATAAAAGATTAGACAAGTGGTTTTTTCTCTCTATATATATAATTTTTTCATCTATTTGATTGATTAGTATATTATTCAATGTACTTAATATATATATTTATATTATTAATCAAGGAAAATGTTTAGAAAATTAATTATTAGGATTGTAATTTTAAAATTATAATGTGGAAGAGTATAACTATTTCTTAAAATATATTAACAATATATATATATATATATATATATAATTATAAAGTATGATCAAAACAATTGAAAAATATTGTTTCAAAATAACCTTACGGGTTAAAACCTAGTTCATTTTTGAACGATTTGTAAATGTTGGCATATCAAAATATTTTTTTCGTTGCAATTTTTTGTTATTTTTATATTTATATCACAACATGTCAATTGAGTAACCAGGACCGGTTTTGAATCAAGCCAAATGAGATATTGATCTATGGTTATCAAATTATTAAGACTCCAAAATTTAAAATTATATTAATGGCTCCAAATGAGACATTAATTTATGATTGAAATATATATTTTTGTAGAATTCCCTCATACATTGGCTTTATTTAAGCAGAGAGAAATGTTGAACTTTTCTTGTCCTCTGGTTTATTCTCTATCTACTAACACTTTGTGTCACAATTTTTGTTTTTGTCTCGCGTCACTTTTAGACTGCGAATTATTATTATTTTATGCACCTGCGAAACTTTAATTCTTTGTTTTTTAATACCAATTCTCATTCAACTTATTACCCTAAAAGACAAAAGAAAGAAAAAGAAGCAACTGGTACTTTGGTTTTACATAAAGGGTGATTAAACAGCTGTCGCCAGCGAATAATATCTTTTTATTATCCCCACCACACTTTTAACATACAGTATAATTTTTATATATAATAAAAAATAAAAAATTTCAATTATAAATTTTACATTTTGTGTAATTTAGCTATCTATAAATTAATAATCACTATTAATTCATAAATTTTAAATAGTTTTAGAATAATTTCAAGGTTATTAAATAATTGAATATGATAAATTTGCTATACTACACTAATATTTTTTAGAAAATATTCAAATAAACATATATTAACTCGACATCTTTGAACATAAAGGTCCAAATGGTTCTTTTAACCTGGCATCTTTCAAGCAGTTCAATTCTTATCTTTTTAGTGCGATTAAAGATGAGGAAACTTATTGGCGATAAAAGAGTCGAATCCAGTGGCTTAATGAAGGAGATCGGAAAACCAAATTTTTCCACTCATCAACGAAAGCAAGGCGAGCTAAAAAACGGATCAAAATTCTCTTCAATTCAGTATGAGATGAGGTATTAATGACAAGAGATAGGACAAGAAGCAGTTAATCATTTCTCGAGATTATTTGTCGGAGCAGACAATCATTTGAACCATGAATTCTTTAACGACATCAAACCAAGGGTCTTTGCGGATCAAAACACACTGCTTACTCTTCCAGTTACAGCAGGCAAAATAAGGCTAGTCATGCTTGAGATTAATGCCACAAAGGCAACAAGGCCCAATGGATTCACTGCAACCTTCTACCACCAATATTGGACAACAATATGACATGTGGTAATTTCAATGGTGAAGCATTTTTCGAACAAGGGCGTTTTGACGGTCGCCTCAACCACACAAACATTTGTTTAATACCGAAAAATCAAAAGCCAATGATGCTATCGGACTTTAGGCCTATTAGCCTATGTAATGTCGTTTACAAAGTGATTACAAAAATTATGACAAAACGGTTGAGCATTATTCTCCCGAAGGTCATCTTTGAAACTCAAAGTGCTTTTGTAACAGGTAGAATGATATCAAGAAATATCCTAATAGCCCATAAAATCATACATGCTTTGAAATCGCGTGATCTTTGTGCAAAAAAAAATTATGGCAGTCAAAACCGACATGACAAAAGCATATGATCGACTAGAATGAGATTTTATTGAAATGGCCCTTAAAAAATTGGGATTTGATGAAAAATGGATCAAGTGGACAATGATGAGTATTACGACGTCATCATTCTCAGTTCTTATCAATGGACAACCTCATGGACACATTGTTCCTTCTCAAGATTCGCTAAGGAGATCCATTATAACTTTATATTTTTGTTCTTTATACAAAAATTTTGGTGCAAAACTCCAATGGGCTGAAGCGAGAGGTCACATTACCGGTGTCCAAGTTGCCCCGCAAGCACCTCCAATCTCGCATCTTCTTTTCGCGGACGACAGCTTGTTTTTTTGCCATGCGAATAGAGAGGAAACAAGCTACCTCATGAACCTGATTGAGAATTATAGTGAGTCTGCGGCACAAAAAGTGAATTGTAACAAATTAAGCTTAATCTTTGGTATAAAGATAGAAGAAGCCTGTAAATCAAAGATGAAAGGTTTGTTACATATAGCTCATGAAGGAGGAGACGATATTTACCTCAGTCTCCATGAATCTTTCACAGGCTCACGAGTTAAAATCCTCTATTCAATCAAAGAGAGTCTTCTAGCGAGAGTAAACAAATGGTAGGCTAATTTCCTATCTCAAGCTGGGAAAGAGATACTTCTCAAAGTTGTGGCCATGGCTCTTCCTACTTACGATGTCTTGCTTTTGTATCATGAAAATGATGTGCGGTGGTTTAATCTCGGTAATGGCACAATATTGGTGGAAAAACAAATCACATGGTAGAGGTCTTCATTGGTTATGTGGAACCATATTAGTAAACCGAAGAAAGCCGGAGGGCTTGGCTTTAAAGACTTGGAAGATTTCAACACAACTTTCCTTAATAAACAACTATGGAGGATCCTAACAGCCCCAGAATCCCTTGTAGCACAAGTTTTCAAAGGCAGGTACTCCTCACTTCATCACCATTATCAGTGCCCTTATGAAAACGGCCATCATTTTCGTGGAGAGGCCTTTGGTCAATTCCACAACTCTTATAAAAAGGGTGCCGAAAAGTTTTTGGGTCTCGCAGCAGCTTCAGTCTTTGGACCGAGTCGTGGTTGTGCAGTCAGCCTCCACGCGCGCCTAGACCTCGACACCCACTCTCCTCTTCGAGCTTCAATAGGCGATTTACTCATCCCCAATAGTACTGATTGGAATTTTCCACTGCTACACCAATTTATTCAGGAAGAGGATATTCCTTTTGTGACTGCAATCAGTATTGGAAGTAGAGACAGATCGGATAGCTTTGTGTGGAGTCTCTCCAAATGTAGAAATTACAATGTTAAATTGCGTTATATCACTGCATCAAGGCTCTCACATGGGGACATATCTGATGAGATTGGCCCCTCGTTGAATCCCCTGTTCGAAGCTGTCTGGAAAATTGGCACAAGCCCGAAATTCAAAAACTTCTTATGGCGCTGTCTCTAATTGTTTAGCAACCGCATTGAATAAGAAATTCAGACATCTCAGCATGGATAGTCGTTGCTCTCAATGTTGTGCTGACTTCAAAACAATCAACCACATCCTCTTTACGTGCCCTTATGCACGTCTTGTTTGGATAATTGCTGATACTTCTCCAGTTTTTACTCATGAACCTGATGCCTCAATCTATAGTAACCTCCATTATGTACTCTTAAATTGTGGATCAGGAGAAAACACGGACATTCGATCCAGATTAATGCCATGGCTTCTTTGGAGGTTATGGAAAGTCAAAAATGACTTCTGCATTAACTCAAAGGATACCCAGCCCAAGAAATTGTTTGTTTGGCAAGTAGTGATGCTGAAAACTAGAAGTTGAGTCAAGAAACAAAGGCGGAGAACGAAGACTATGTTACGACACCACCAGTCTTAAAGCAGGCAAGGCTGATCACGACCCTATCTTCACCTGCTTTATAGATGGAGCTTGGCGTCAAGAAGATAGTGTAAGCGGTTTAGGCTGGGTTCTCTTCAAAGAAAATGAGTTCTTCCAATGCGAGATATGGGCGGTTCCGAGACAAGCTTCTCCATTACTAACAGAGGTTCAACTTTTAAACGGGCTCTTCAATGCGCAAAAGACTTCTGAATATCCAACTTAGATATAAGAACATACTCACAAGACTTGATTAAGGCCCTCAATGAGGCTTGGCCTAGCCTTGATCGGATACTATCAGAAACTTTATCTATCATTTCATAAATCTCGTTAGTCATTATTTCTTACGTTCCAAGATTGGAGAATTCATTAGCGGATGCAGCAGCGGCACAAGGCCAATCTTTCTCCCGTTATTTTCCCATGTATCTCAATGTTATTCATGTTTGGATGAAACCTTTAATGGAGGTCAATCATCTTAAGTTCTTAACGGTGTTTCAAGAATATTTTTCACTCTAATTTAATCATAGTTTATAATTTTTAGTGAAGTAAGTTGAATTATATGTTTATATTTTTCCACTAAAGTGGTAAAAAACTAAAAAAAAGTATTGTCCAAAATATTTTTAGAGAAAAAAGAGCGAACCACATTTTATAGTCTAAAATATTTATTTTAGTGATTAATATTAGTATTAGTATTGTCTAGTCTCCATCTAAAAATTAAACCTGTACAAAGTGATATGATAGGCCACCTATCCAAAATGGCGTTATTAACGATGAACGAGGCCCGTTAATGGACAATGAAGAAATCTAAGAGGCTTCTATAAGATGCTCGACAGAATATAGAGGCCCAAATGAAAGTTTCCATAACAAAAAAAATTCATAATTAGTTTTTTGAAATTATCAAAAAACAATGTTGAAAATCATTATTTTAAAATTAATCTAAAATGGTGCTACATTTTAAGTTAATTGATGAATATATCATTCGACAATTTGAACCGGTCCTAAGATTTTAAAGGCTACAATTTAAAATGAAAAAATGGGTTAATTTTTAAACTGAAATTTTTAAATAGGTCGGTTTCTTGAAGTAAAATTTTGAATATAAAAATAGGTCGCAAGCTTGTGTTTGGTATGTTTGACCTCAAAGACCGGTATGACGATTTCATTAACTTCTAATTCTTTATAGATAATATTCAAGAAGTTGTTTAGACGATAAATTGATAAAGTACATTATATAATCATCAATCTACATAACTATTAAGTTGTAAATGCTTATGATTACGGCCATTAATTCAAAAAGTGTTAAAAGAGATATCTTCATGATATTCACATTATATTATATGATGGAATATAGTGGAGATGGTACTAAGTACTAAAGATCCTAACCATAAATTCCATCTAAAACCTCAAAAACATAAAATTACAATCATGTTTCTGCATGCTTTTATATCTGATCTCTTCATGCAAACTTCATAGCGACGACCTCAACGCTCTCTTCCGCTATTTTCACCAGTATTGCTTCATAAAAACAACTCTCTAATTTCAATAACTTAAACAAGCAAAACTATGCCAAACTTAATATATATATTTGCAAACTACCAGAATATATATGTAGTTGTTTCCGACAAAGTTAATCGAAAACTCCTAGAATTTTTTTAAAAAATCTTTTTCTATTGTTGGTGGGAAATTTGTTAATATTATTTTTTAAAAAATAGTGAGAAGTTCATCCGTTCTTTTGTTACAAAATCATTTGTTGAATTTGTTTTAATAGTTAAAATTTCGTTAGAAAAAAATATGACCATTTATTAGTCGAATTTTTTTTATTAGTTTTCGACTAATTCTCGTTTTCAAACACCAAATCTCGACTGATCTACATTTTAGTCAGAAAATCGATAGAAATACCTAGTTTCAATTATCATTATTATTATTTTGTTGCCTAAAATGGTTGTCGTAATATTAATTTGGTATTTACAATATATATATATATATATATATTAATTTGTTATTTTTGTAGTGAATTAATTAAGAGATTGTATATCATCTAATTTTCCAAGAAAGTTTTATTGGTGAGAAGTATATACCTTCTTCGTTTGCTCTTGGAGACAGTAGAAGAAGATGGATTGCTATGCCAATTCCTCTTTCTTTGATTAATAAACCAATTATTTATCTGTTTGAGCTGCAAACCTGTCTCTTGAACCAACCTCGCCTTATCTTCCTCCTACAAAATATTATAGATCTTGAGAATGTTAACCTTATAATGTGATGAAATATGAAAATAATGCAGTCCAAGCTTTGTTGAACAAACCAAAAGAACCTTAAGGCAAGTTAATGTAAATGATTGAAGAAGTAGAAAGAGATTTCTCACAGTAGGATAAGGCCACTTAGAATGAGATTGCCACCAAGCTTTAAGAACAGAAGTTGTGTCTCCTGGTAATTTTCCTGCTCTTCTCTTCCTTAATATCTCCTCTCTTATATCAACAATTTTCTCCTTATAACCCTTTTCACATAACCAATGTTGGTTTATATCATTAGATCATACCATATAATCTAGCATAAACATAAAAATATGATCCATATGAACATGTGGTAAGTCGAAGTTATAATTCACTACAAGAAATAGTTCAAAATTACAAGTATTCGGCTACTTTTTTAGTCATGAAATATTTCTTACAGAAAAACGACTAATTTTCGACTATATTTTGTAGTTAGTTAAGAATTAGCTGGAAAATTTGTGACTAAATGACTTAACTGGAAAATTGTTGCAAATTGTAGTACGAATTTCGTCAGAAATATTATTATAAATAAATATAGTCGAAAATTTAAGCAAAAATGATAAAATAATTGAAATTTTTAACTATAAATGATAAGTTTTTGATTGGTTAATGGACTTAATATGAAGGATTATGGGGAAGCTATATAATTTTGATAATGTGTAGTTGGGGCCGGTCATGAGATTTTAAAGGGTACAATCGAAAATGAAAAAATTTGGCCGCTTCTTAAACTAAAAATTTTAAAACGGACAGGTTTTTAAACTAAAATTTTGAAAATAAAAATGGACCGCAAACTCGTGCTTGGTATGTTTGGCCTCAAAACCGGCTTTGTGTGTAGTAGTAAATGATGGAGATATATAGTAAACAAAATAGTTACCTGTTTGAGTTCATGTTTAAGTTCTTGTCTAACTCTTTCCATCAAAGATCTTTCACTCTCAGTAGGAACCAGAGGACCAAATCCTAACCCATCTAAGCTTCCATCAAACATATGAGCATGATCACTCTCTACCTGTTCATCTTCATCTTCAGACATTGTTGCTCCTGTTCCTTCACCAGGAGACACTCCTGTCTCACCAAATAAACAAACATAATGAATTATTAAGAAACCAGTACCAACTGTTTTATTTTCTTTCTTAAGTGAAATGAAAAATGTTACATTATGGTAAACTAAATTCACATTTCTTTCTTAGAAAGAATAGAAATTAGTACAATATATAGACATAATCGAAACGAGAACAAAATGTTGCGGTTCTGAGTCCAAACTAAGTAAACACAAAGTTTACGGTCTATTTTTTATTTTAAAAATGTTAGTTTAAAATGCGGTTCTTTTTTTGTAAAATTATGCTAAACATCGAATTTTTTATTTTAGATTGCGACATTTAAAATCTCATTACGGATTCTGAATTGTAAGCGAGATTGTTTTTTTTGTTAATGAAAAGTAAATTGTTATAACTTTTAAGGGAAAATTCTATGAAATAAAAATAAAAAAGGCAACCTGTAAAGCTTTGAAGTGACTGCTCAATCTCCCAACAAGCCATAACAGCTTCCATTGCATGAACACGAACATGCTGTTGCAGTTGTTCTTTAAAAGAGCATAACAACAGTACATAATGCGTCTGCACCATACATGGTAATGTTTTTTCAGGCAACATTCATTTACAAAAACATTAACCCAATCAGATAAAAAAATAACTAAATTAAAATATATTTAAAAAAAAACAAGCCAGCAAAAGGTTAAATAATGTTATATGTGATACAAATAGAAAATGACAAACTTGTTTTTACCAAATGATTGTATCCGTTTTCAATCAATTAATTGTTGAATAATCACTTTTAACTCTTCAAAATCTATTTACTTTTTATAACCTAGGTATCCTGCCACTCAAAAAAACCGCGAACTAGCTACATAGGTGTCTAAACGAGATTCTATGTGTCGGGGTTCTGGAACGCTACAATCCGCATGCAAAATTCGCAATAGTCGAAAAATGAACCCAAGTGACAGTACTAACGTATCTATTTCACAATAAATCTTCTTCTTCTACTATCAAATCTCTACTACTTTGTGTGTATCACACATTATATATCGATAAAAATAAAAAATCTATGGAAGAAAAATCCCTTTTCATATCTAATATATTAACCAATCTAAATTAAGAAGACTTAATTATTATTATTATTATTTTAATTAATTTTGTTCTCCAAGAAGAAAGGAAATTAAATTAATGAAATTTCAAGAGAAGTTAAAAAGTACCATGAAATGGTCAAGCTCTTTATCATCGCCGGCTAAAAGTCCTTGAGCTGTTTCTAAATTTGAGTATTTAGCCACGACGTTTTGCGACTGAGCAAGTTGTGCATCAATCCTCGGAAGCTGATCCACCGGAGTTGCAATCCTAAGGCATGCCACGTGTGCCGACAAAAGCTGCTCGTAAAGTGGATGTGACAATATCTCCGCCTTATATTTCGCATTCTGCCACGTCTCCTCTTTCTTCTCTCCGACCATTAACTCCTCTCCGCTTGCAGAAACGTCGTCGATAACATCACCGGAGTTATGAGCTCCGCCGCGTTGGAGGAAGGAAGATGATCGAGAGAGCCATTGATGAGCAGCGGCGGAAGAAGGAGAATCAGAGCTAGTAGCAGCGGATGTATGGAGGTTAAGGAAATTATTATCGGAGCCAAGAAGCCAATTAGGAGGTGCAGATTCATGAAAATGATGTTGTTGTTGTTGTTGCGGCGGCGCCGGAGGAGGAGGAGGAGGCTGGTGTGGTGGTTGGTCTGTAAAGTGATTGAAATGAAACGACATCGTTTTTACTCTCAAGCTTTGATTGTTTTAGATTTTATCAATCAATTTGGTCTATTATGTGTTTGAATGTTTG
The DNA here is from genome assembly GCA_900406425.1 of Iberis pinnata. Lineage (NCBI taxonomy): Eukaryota > Viridiplantae > Streptophyta > Magnoliopsida > Brassicales > Brassicaceae > Iberis > Iberis pinnata. The sequence goes on along the minus strand of OVBE01016439.1, from coordinate 1,965 downwards.
AAATTTTTATATGTGTGAAGAGAAGTTTACACAAAGAAGGACAAAAAACAACACGAACTATTCTTTTTTATATATTATTGTATAATCCTTTTTTTCTTACACCAATTATTTGGTTGTATAAATATAATGGGATTAGGTCTAAATAGTAACATATAAAAAAGTATAGAATATGAGAGTAAATGAATAAAAAAAGGCAATGATGGAGGGGGGACCATTAAATGACGTTAAAGGACACGTGTCTTAATAAAGCTCTCCATTAATGTGGTCCCCTAAGAAATGGCATGCGATCTAATTACATAATCTAGCCGTACTGTTAATTTTTTTATGTGATTTTAAAAATATCACTAATTTAGTTTTTAATTTTTTAAATATAACATTTCTAATTATATCAATTATATTAGTAAAATGGTTTTTATATTAGTAAAATGGTTTTTAAATTATCATAAAGTTAAAATAATTTAAAATTCGAACACTAAATTCCAAAAACTAAATCATAATCTATCCAAAACTATACTATAAATTTTAGTTGTAAATCTAAATCTAAAAAATATAAGATTCAATTTTTATTAGAGTAATTCTTTGAAACAACATAAAAAAAAAAATCAAGTGGATGATACTTTTGAAATAAATATAATTTTTAGTGGTATTTTTTTGAGAATACCTATTTTTATTATTGTGGTATATAACATACAAAATGAGTGCAAATAATCAAGTGACATAATGATAGTCACATTGCATCCATTGCATCAACCAGGATTCAAATTCTGACGTACTCAGTTGGGAGAAAACTATTTAGACACTACACTATGATGATAACAAAAAAATTACATATAAAACGGGTGGTATTAGAAAGAGTAATTGCAATAGATTAACAAAATATACCATATTATTAAGAAAATAACATCTATCTATAACCTATATACACTCTCTCGCCTGCACTTTTTCATAAATACAATTTTGGCATTTCTCTTTAATTTCATGTCTTATTCTCTCATTCTCTCACTCTCTCTCACTCGCTTCTTTTTTTCCTCACCCCTTTACGTTAATATACGAACTACTTAAGATACACGGACTACTGAAATTTATCTTTTGGGTTTATGGTTTATATTTTGGGATTATGGTTTATATTTTGGGATTAAGGTTTAGATTTTAGGTTTAGGGTTTATAATTTGTATTTAGAGTTTATATTTTGGGTTATGGATTTTTATTTTAGGTTTTTGGTTTATATTTTGGGGGTTTTGGTTTATAATTTAGGGTTTTTAGGTTTATATTTTGGATTTAGGGTTTAGATTTTGGGTTTAGTGTTTATATTTTGGGTATATATTTTGGGTTTGTGGTATATCTTTTAGTTTAAGGTATATATTTGGGTTTATGATATATATTTGAGGTTTAAAGTGTATAATACAAATAAAACTTTTTTCCACCCCTTCCAAAATATACAAACTACTTCAGATATACAGACTACTCAATTTATTTTTGGGGTTTAGGGTACTTATTTGGGGTTTAAATATATATACACTATTCAAAAAATATATATCCGTTTTATATAATTTTAGTCATGTTAGATTCATAAAAAAAATTTATGTTGTTTTTATGTAACTTTCGTGATTATATTATTTTTTAAAATGTTTTTATTTGTCAAAAATTGAAAAAAATTGAAATTAACAACAACAAAAAAGGATAAATGTGTGTGGGTTTTGTATTGATGAGTGTATCTCACATAGAGATAATGGAGATTATATTAGTATATTATTAAAAAATCTAATAATACACACCTATGTATATCTATTTAATTTTGTTAAAGTAATGTATATTTTTCAAATTAATCCTATTAGAATTGTGTTATTTTAGAACATAAATTAATTTTTGTGATATTTCTAGGAATCATTTTTTAAAAAGTTTAAAATATTAATTATTTTTATCGGATAACAGTTAATATAAAAATAGTATATATATATATATATA
>OVBE01016438.1:0-10948 GCA_900406425.1 Iberis pinnata | reverse complement strand
GGGAGTAGAAGCAGATGAAACAGAAAACATAACCTTAAAGCTAAACATGCAGATATGAGAAAACCATATGAAGAACAGCAAGAACATAAACCCATAAATGAAGAACAACAAAAAACAGTAAACTAAAACATGAGATTAAAGCTTAAAAAGTAAATCAACATCCACCATATATGCAACAAAGTAAAGCTAAGCAAGAAAGCTAAAGAAAAACAGAAGATTAACTAAGGAATTGAAAGAAATTTGGTTTTTACACCAAGAACATGAAGAACAACATAAGAAAATAAAACCTAAGACTAAAACCTAAAAAGGAAAGAAAAACTAAGCTATTTGCAAATGGAGGCGAATTAGGGCTTTTATAGTGTTCAGAAAAAGCCCTAATTCGCACTAAAGAAAAAATGCTAATCATTGTCTTGGATCTTGGGCCTTGGTTCATGTGATATCCGGATTTGAGTTGGTCAGGTTGGAGCGTGTTTGACTTCGAGTTGGTAAGTGTGTGATCAATCCGAGCTGAAGACGCTTGCATGAGATCGATCCAACTGAGATGCGTCCAAGGTGTGTCTTAGGTTGGGATCGATCTCATGTATTAAGTACTGAGATCGATCCAGACATAGGTGAGATCGATTTTGCCTTGTTTTCTTCTTAGTCTTGCTTCAACTCCATGCACTTCCTTAGCTTCGTCTGAGACTTCACAGATTTCGTTGAATGAGAGAGAGAGGGATAGATCCAACTTGAGATGGGATCGATCTGGAGTTGGTGCTGGGATCGATCTCAGATCGATCCAGATGGTATGGTGAGATCAATCTAAGATCGATCTAAAAGAGGCAGTGGGATCGATCCTGCAAGTGTTGAGCTCGATCCTGAAAGGGTTGAGATCAATCCTGAAAGAGTTGAGATCGATCCTGAAAGAGTTGAGATCGATCCCGAAAGTGTTGAGATCGATCATGCCAGTGTTCTGATCGATCCTGCCTTGGTTCTAAGGTAGATCCAGTTCAATCCATGATAAGTGCTGCTTCATTCAATGTTAAGTGTTGCTTTTCTTTTTTGAAATCTCACAAATCCTTCCCGAAAACTCCTGAAAGTCCTAAAAAATCTCCAAAATGCGTGCATATGCAAATTCTAATGCAAAAGTCCTAAAAGTCATTAACTTACTAGAATGAACCATAAATGTGATGTATGCACGCTTTTAGACCTCATAATTGATGCTAATTGATATGTAAAATCCATGAAAATTCAGAGTCATCAAATGGTTTCAAAAGGAGTTGGAGAATAAGGTGACAAATCACTAGTATGGTTAGTGCCACGCATCAGACTTCTCATTCTCTCATCGATAGTTTCATTACGTGCCACGTCATGTTGATCTATCGGATGCATGAGCTGAGTCGTGAATGCTTGGTTGGATTCTTTGATTTTTTGAACCATCATTCGGTTCAATGCTTCCATTGCTTCAGCTGAAAGCTCCATGGTACTTGATATACCAAGAACAACTCCCAGTAAATTGTTCTAAAGGAGGAAACCAACTGAAAACAAAAACTTGGAAGAAGCAAAAACATGGAAAATCTCAAGAACCGAATGAATAATAAACAACTTGAGAATCACGGTATTTAACTCGAGACAACAACTTAAACATGACAACAATCTTGCACACAAGAGCAAAGAAACAATAGCAAGTTAAAACCAGAGCTCTAAGTTCGGTTCACTAGACACAAACAAACTTGGACGGTAAACACAGTAGCAACCAAACGCATCAACAAGTGATTAACAAGAAACTGAAATCTGAAACTAACTTGCACAATTGAAAGAAGACACGATTCCACAAGAACACAAGAACAAAAGCAAGACAAAGAACAAACTAACTTAATTAAACCCTTACGAAAAACATACACGACACAAAGCAAAGATGCAATACTTTTTTATATATAAGTTATGCAACAATTTAATCTAGAAGAAAATAAAGAAATAAAATACTCGATTAAGACAGACTGAAAACACCAACTAAGAAGCAAAGAACAATTATAAACCCCAATAACTATAAACGAAGGACAAATATCACATCACTAGCTACTCATTCATAGCTATCTGGTTCTTCAGTTGGGCTGGCTGTGAAGATGTTGAACACGTCCAATGAAGCTTCATGATCTGTATGGATCATAGCATGAGTCGTCTTAACTAGCTCCCTTGCTTTGGACTGGGTGATCCTTCCTTCAATTTTTGGTTCAAGCTCTGGTTCAAGCTCGGTTTCTGGTTCTTCTTCTTAAGAACTTGTCATTATCACATCATTACGAAGACTTGGGATCGAGGCTTTTAATTTTTCTCAAAGGTGATTGATACCGTTGAATAGCACACTCACCGAGTTTTCTAGTAGATCCAAAGCGTAACATCATCTTTGACTGGTCAAATAGAAATTATTTAGTAATTCCATACTCAAAAAATTTTAAGTTATAACAATGGAAGGTTGCTTTATTAACACGCTGATGCAGTTAGTGCAATAAAAATAATCAATGTTGGTAGTATTATATGAACTAGTAAGTGTCAGAAAAATGTCGTGTTTAAAAAATTATATATGACATTTACAATCAATAGTCAATACCATTCTTTGAACAACAATAAAACCAACACTACAAGAAAATTGGAAAAAATGACCGGTAATCCTAACAGATTAAAATCCGTCAGGTTTCTGTGGACATCATGACGGAAATTTGATGGATTTTGATCTGTAGGCAAAAAACTGATGGATTTTAATATGTTAGGAAATTCCTGACGAATTCCTGACGGATATATCCGTCAGGAATCCCTCAGTAATTCTGTCAAGATACCCACCTGAAAACATATCCGTTAATATAATCGTTGCCAGCGGTTATATTTGTAAATCCTGACGGATAGTCCGTCAATAAAAGTTCTTTAAAACCAGAACCCCCACACCTTCATTATTCACCATTTCACAACATATATCTTACAAAAAAATGTCTAATCCTCCATATTTTCGATCATGGATGGATCGGGAAAAAATAGATCCAGATACGAACTTTTTGAACGACGAGCATTCGCGTGGTGTTATGGAATTCATAGAATTAGCATATCGACAATCTCGGGCACAACGCAGTCGTAAGTTACTATGTTCATGCTCCATTTATCGGAATTCGCATAATGTCAAGATAGATATGGTTTGGAATCATTTGTATCTAAATGGTTTTATGCCTAGTTATAAGATTTGGTATTTGCATGGCGAAGAACATGATATTGTTACTTGTAGTAGTGTTAGCGAACGACCTGATCTTGTTGATAGTACTAGCGATAGCGAACCATTGGCCGATAGGATAGAGGAACCTAGAACGGATTTAGATTATGTTGCACCTACGGTTCAAATGGTTAATGACGTTTATAGAGAAACTATAGAGACGGCTCAGCGTTTGTACGAAGACCCAAATTTAGAAGCACAACAGTTTTTTGATATGTTAGACACAGCGAATCAGCCATTATATAGTGGATGTAGAGATGGACATTTGCCTTTATCATCTGCTAGTAAGTTGATGGGTATAAAGACAGATTATAACTTGCCTGAGGATGCAGTTGACGCAATAGCGAAGTTAGTGAGAGATATCTTGCCAGAGGACAACAAGGCTCCAGGTTCATATTACAAGATTCAGAAACTTGTGGCGGGACTTGGATTGCCGTATGAGGTTATAGATGTCTGCATCGATAATTGTGTGATTTATTGGAGACGTGACGACACACTGACGAGTTATAGATTTTGTCGCAAACCAATGTATAAGGATACATGCGGTAGAGTTTCAGTGCCTTACAAGATGATGTGGTATTTGCCGCTAAAGGATAGGTTAAAGAGGTTGTATCAGTCTGAGAAAACAGTTGCGGCAATGAGATGGCATGCTGAGCATAGATTCGAGGGAAAGATTGCACATCTTCTGATGCAGAAGCGTGAGACTGGTCGTCCACCAGGGCTCGAGCTTATAGAGGACATCCACACGAACATGACGACGGGAAGATACAAGATGAGGTTGTTCGCGAGGTTGTCCAGACGACACAACGGTTAATCCATGAGTGGGCATCTCAGGAGTCCGTCCCACCCGAGGATATCCCGATCGATACACAGTACGATCTTGCGTCTCAGATATGTAATATGGTAAATACTTCTAAATTATAATTTAACATAATGGTTTGTTTTAACATAAAGGTTTGTTTTTTGCTTCTTGCAGGCTACGAAGAAACAGAAGGGACGCATGTTAGGGCTCGGGAACATGGCCTCTAACTGTTTCTCGGGATCGTCTCAAGCGAGGAATTTTTTTGGGAAGAGGAGATGCGGCAGAAGAACGCAGCTATGGAGTTGATGCAGCAACAAATGGCTCAGATGCAGGCCGCGCAAATGGAGCAAAAAGCTCGACTCCCCGCCCAACTCCACGAGCAACTCGCCGATCGAATCAGAGAGCAAAGGCAGGAGATGTAGCGTGAGATGGATGAGTGGATGAAGATGACTATGGACCCTTACATGTCGCAGATGGCGAGCCGATTCCCGCCACCACCACCACCCTAGTAGTATAGTTTTCACTTTTATTACTTTTTATATCATTGTCGATCGAACTTTGGGTTTTGGTAAACATTTTCACATTTTAGTTTTATGAATGCTTTTATATTTTTAATTATATTTTAATTATATTTATTAATTTATAATTAAATGTTATTAATTTATATTATATAAATCAATTAATCATATTATTATTTTTTATAAATATATATATTGCAAATCCTGACGGATATGATCCGTTAGGAAACTCGTGACAGAATCTTGACGGATGTTTCCCGACGGAATGAATATTGACGGATCTCCGCCAGTAAATTCGTCAAAAAGTGTCCGTCAGGAATCCGTTAGGAAACATCCTGACGGATAGTCAGTTCCTAACCATCTAATCCTGACGGACATAATCTGTCACGAATCCGTAGGGATTCTCTATTAGCGACGGATTCATGACTGATATATCCGTCACGTTTTGCCTGCTTTTTTGTAATGTCCATTTCATAAAGATAGTATCTACATATATATAGATATGGTCAAAAATGTTACTACATTAGATAAGAGGACGACCTGTAGGCCAATATATTGAATATTCGAACCATATAACATTCCAAACATTAACTATTGAAACCACTAAACAACAAACAGAAACGCCACTCCCATGTCGCCGAGTCATTAACCTGTAGAGTCCTTTATCGGGATCAGTACTATGCTGCTATATCAGTGAGTTACGACAACTAATTAAAGCATCCTTTCATATAATATTATGCGGCATCGTGTTTTTACAAAGACGAAGCCCTATATGTAGAACCTTACCTTTTTTCCAACATAAATTAAAGCTCTTTGCATGTATATATATGGCCTGTCTAATTTGTATGCCCTCGGTTTTTCCTTTGTACCTTCCCTTCATTTGTTTTATTATTGTTATTTATCTAGTTTATGGAACTTAGCATATAGCCGCATCATGAAAAAATACCCATCTCTCGAAATGATATAAAATTAAAATAGATAGAATGCAGACAACATATTGTGAAGAAATTAAAAGGAAACTCATGTCGAGGCGACACGAGCACTTTCCCGGCTATTACTCCCACCACTTACCATGGAAACTCTACAAAGCCTTTCTTTGGATTCCCGTCAATGTCACCTCAAATTGCCACTGGTTCTCGTGAATTTAAGTCACATTTATACTTCATTCGTTTCATTTTATTAATTGTTTTGGTTAAAAACACGCATACTAAAATAATTTTTGTTTTTTATATTTTTTTGTTTTCTATTTTTTCTATGAATTTAATTAAAAAACAAGTAAATGTTTGAGTTTTATTTTAACTTTTTAATTAAAAGTTTTACTTTTTGTATTGAGATTTGGAAAAAAACTTATAATGTGAAACAAAAAAACCTTCAAAACAACTAATAATATGAAACGGAGGGAGTATTATTTTTTTTTCTTTTTTTTCAACCTGGGCACAGCGGGCCGTCCACTTGGCCCTACAACATATTTTTACATTTTCGCGAGACTTGGGAGTTGAACTCCCGACCTTTAATTTGAGGTGTGAGGTGCGAGCCACTAGGTTACGAGCACCCCACATATTCTTTTACTTTTTAAGACCTCGCTTTTTTATCACAGGGTATCATGTCGGGGTATCTATCAATTCCTACACAAATTGTTTCAATATATCGCATTCATACATGAATTTATGTGCTTAGCAATTTCATATATGAATTCATATTTATAGTCAATTAATGCACGAATTATATATATTGCGCTAATTCATACATTGATATTAACGCCGCTACTAAATGATTAACGTCTAGTAAAATATGTCGAATTCATACCCGAATTATTACAAATGTGCTAATTCATACACCGACGTAATTTAAACAAACTAATCATAGATTAAGAAGGATGTGAAGCATTATACGAGAGTGTGTGGTAGTGTGGTATTTTGGAATAATTTGAGAGTGTGTGATATTTTTGGAATAATTTTGGAGTATGGTATTTTTAGAACAAATATAGTTTTGTGGTATTTTTTATATTATGTGTTATCTTTTACATTTAAATGCGTAAACACACTTTGACAAAATATTATCAATTCAAAGATTAGGTTATGTTGAAATTTGAAAAAATGTTTCTATTATAAAATACCTCATAACTATATTTATTTAAAGCTAGGCGAATGCCTATAAATTTTTTTGTTTGAAAAAAATTTCCAAAATAATTTTTTATGTAGTGATCTTCGAACTCATAATAAATTATAAATTATCTTAAATGATAAAAGTAACTAATGTAAAATGAAAAGATGATTGTATCTAAAGCTCTAAAGGCCTAAACCTACAAGAAATATTATTAGAAAAAATTAAATATTATTATTTCATAAAATATTAGAGATAATAATATTAAATATAGTAAATGAAATTCTAAGCTCAACAAAACTAAAATACACAAAAATTAAGCTATATATATTCTAGTTTGCATATTTCTATAAGCATTTTATAGAAAATATTTTTGGTAAAATTTTAAAAAATAAATGCTTATAGGTATCACTTAGCTTAAAATAAATATATGTATGTGATATTCTATGATACACCAATATTTTTGTGAACTTTCAACATAACTAATCCTTCAACTGATAAGACAAAATACGTTTACATATTTATTGGTAAAAATAATAAAATTAACACTTAGAAGCGATTTAACGGTTACTTTATAATATAATAAATATATTAACACTAACTTTTAATATATAAAATGAAATTTATATACTAAGAGTTATACATATTAACAATTTTATAGTGCTTAATCTATGATTAGTTTGTTTAAATTACGTTGACGTATGAATTCGACATATTTTAGTGAGCGTTAACTGTTCAATAACGGCGTTAATGTTAATATATGGATTAGCACAATAATTTTGATTCGTGCATGAATTGACTATAAATATGAATTTATATATATATATAATAGAACAACATCTTAATTCATGTATGAATGCGAAATATTGAAATAATTTGTGTATGAATTGACCAATAACCCGGGCCTGATACTTATCAAACTACAAGAAAACATGCCATAAGTGACGAATATTTCCGTCAGTTATGAGGCGTCAGTAATGAATATCCGTCAGTCAGTCGTCAGTAATTACTGACGGCTAACTGACGAAATATTACTGACAGCATTTGTAACGGATATATCCGTCAGTTATTACTGACGGACTAGTGACGGATAGTTAGTAACAGATTAGTGATGGATTGATCCGTCACAACTTATCCGTCACTAGTCCGTCAGTTATTAGTGACAGACTAGTGACGGATATACCGTCAATTTGTATCTGTCACTAGTTTGTCACTAATAACTGACGGACTAGTGACATATTTGAAATTAGATTTTTTAAAAAGTATTAATTAATATTTTTATATAATAATAAAATTATTTTTAATAAAATTGAAAAATATTTATAAAATTTTTTAAAATAACACAATTATGTAAATAAAAGTATTTCAAATTACAAAAAAAAAAAATAATAATAAATGAAACTACTATGGACTGAGCCATCCTAATATTGAGTCCATCGTCTCCTGCATCTTCGCCAACCGCCTCTGATCCTCTTGACGGGCCGTCACCAAATCTTCTACCGTCTTCTTCAGGGTCTCCACTTCAGCCTCTTTTCGCCGCATTTCCTCGTTCCTGAATGGATCTCTCGCTCCTCAGGATCCTGGTAGATAATAGCAGGCCATGTTCCCCAGTCCGTACACGCGCCACTTCGACTTCTTCGTCATCTAAAAAAACCAAATTATATATTAGACGTAAAAATAATGAAAGATTTAAAGATTTAACTTATATAAATACTTACCTCGATCATAAACTCGTACTGCGTGTTAAGCTGGATATCCTCACCCTCGGGTGTCTGCTGAGTCGCCCGCACAACGTCTATAATCTTCTTGGTCGTCTCAAGCACATCCTTAGCTACGGGATCTTGAACTTGTCCCGTCTTCTTGTTGGTGTGAATATCCTCCATAAGCTCGAGGGGGTCGGTCGTCGCCCCAAATCTCGAGTCTGTTTAAATGTTTAAAGTTATAATTAGATTAAAGTTTTAAATTTACTAAAGTGTAAGTGTTTTCTTACCATCTCCTGGTCACGAGTAACGCTACTCTTAGCACCCAAGTTCGTGGTCGCAATGCCTAAACCATTGCGGTGTTGTAACGGTTCTTCTTGTTGGTCGAGGAGGTTTCCACCATCTTGGGTTGAGACCAATACTCAACAAAGCTGTCGTAAAGCGGCTCAGGAATCTCCTTCGCCCTCTTGCCTTGCTTCTTCCACGTACTCTTCCATGAGTAGAAGTGCTTGCTCTATGTTCCTCTATCCTATCGGCCAATGGTTCGCTAGCGCTACTACTACTACCAACATCAGCAGGTCTTTCTCCATGTAAATACCAAATCTTATACCCCGACATAAATCCATTGCAATACAAGTGATTTCATACTAAATCTATTATGATATTATGAGAATTCCGACATAGAGTGCATGAACATTTTAACTTACGACTATTTTGTGCCTCCGGTTGTCGACATGCGATCGCCATGAATTCAAAAACGCCACGTACATATTCGTTGTTTAAAAGGTTTTTGTCTTCATTCATCCGTTCACCATCCATCCAAGATCGAAAATATGGAGTTGACATTGTTTAAAGATTGTTTGTGATGTTGTGAATCGAGAATGAAGCCCCTGGTTTTTATAGAAAACATATCTGACGGATATAGCCGTCAGTAAGTACCAATATATCTGTTAGCAACGGCTTCAAACGGCTATTTTGTACCGATAATATAAACTGACGGATATTTTGACGGTTTAGTACGGATATATCTGTCACTAAACTGTCGTCAGAAACTCGTCACATATCCGTCACTAATTGTGATGGACCAAAATCCGTCACTAAGTTGTGACGGACCAAAATCCGTCACTAATTACTGACATAATTTCTGAGGGACACTGACTGTCAGAATTCTGACACTTTTTTTGACGTGTATATATGCATAGATGTATGAACGCGCCTAAATAGAAAGCACATCATCATTTCAAATATGGGAGATGGAGAAGTTTGAGCGGCTCTCTTTCCCATTTGCCTTTAAGATTTCTGCATGGTGGCTAAATACACTAGTTATAACTCAAATTCTGCACAATATTCCATGCATAAAATTCAACAGAGACATTAGGTGTAAACGCCATTAATATGCTTAGATGAGTGTTGGAATATCAACTTTCACAAAGTATCGGAATATATATCATAGATAATTATGTTCATCAATTCTCGTATTTCAAGATTTCTTTTTTTTCTCGAATATATTAAAAAAAATTTCTATTTTTCCAAAGATACAAATTTTGGGTTTTCTATGCACTTTTAATAATTAATGACCATATTCCATATATATACTCCCTCCGAAATAATTGTCTTTTAAAGGTTTTTTAAAACGAATTAAAAATTTTATATTTTTCATAAAAACAATCATAAATATTCTAAATAACCAATAAAAAACATCTGCAACTATTCTATTCAAAAAATCACATTTAATTTTTCACTGAAAATCTAAAAAACAGTTAATTTGAAACAAAAAAAACTCCAAAAAGACATATTATCCCTCTTCGTATGAGTCGTTGATTTGTTGAAGCTGATTTGATGAGTATGGGAATTTAGGTACTGAAGTTTTGGTTAATAATATAGCATGGTCGACAATGTTCGCGATGACAGTGTGGTGGAGTTGAATGTGGAGGTGTGGACGAGTGTTCGGTGAAATGGCAGTGTGTCGAGACCAAACTCGTTTTTTCAAAGACAAGTCGAAAGAGGTTTGGGACGCTTATCTTAGTAATTGCTCAAGTGGACCACGCGGTGAGAGAGTAAGTCAGATGGTCGCGTGGATTGTTCCAGAGAGAGGATGGTTAAAGTTAAATACTGATGGGAGTTCACGGGAAACCCGAGATTAGCTACAGTCGGAAAAGTTCTTTGGGACGCGGAAGGACGATAGTGCAAAGGTTTTATACTAAATATTGGTGTTTGCTCGGCTCCGTTAGCAGACCTTTGGGGTGTGTACTAAGAATTATTCATTGCTTGGGAGTTAAGGGTGATGAAGTTGGAGTTGGAGGTGGACTCAGCGACGGTGGTGGGTTTTCTGAAGAATGGGATAGGAGATTCACACCCGCTATCATTCCTAGCACGATTGTGCTATGGCTTTCTAAAAAAGGAATAGACAGTTCATATTTCGCATGGTAAAACAAGTTTAATATATTTTAGTTAAATGTTTTGTTTTGTGTTTTATGAATATTATCTTCGAACCATAATAAGCCGTCTAGTTAATTTATTAAAGTAACATTTTCACATATATATATATATATATATATATATATATATATATATATATATATATATTTTT
>OVBE01016437.1:0-10948 GCA_900406425.1 Iberis pinnata | reverse complement strand
ACGCGCGCGTCTGGCTCGAGCTGTCAGGCCGAAAGCCCGATTTGTCTCGGGTGTTTTTGCCGATGCACCCGAGACTTTCCTCTTTTGTATTTTTGACCGTTTGAGGATTTTATTCCTTTTTCTTATTAATGTTGTAATGTCTCGAACATTATTTTACTAAGGAGAAATAAAACCTCCGTTCTCTTAAACTCTTTAGCTCGCATTTTGTCTTTCTTCTTCATGATTCTTAATCTTAGTCTTTGAATTTCAACACATATAACCCTAAATTTCACATAGGTGTTAAATTTCAAGCTCTCAACAAGTTTGTTGATTTAAAACCATATAAAAATATAGTATATATTTTTTCATATAGTTTATAATGAAAATGAAGTGTTTATATATAGTTTTGAAGTGTTTTAAGATGTTTTTGAACTTTACTATATGTTCATTTACAATTAACTGAGTTATATGCACAAACAGTCATATATGCTTGATAATCACACTTTAACATGTGATTTAAAATGATATTTTCTTGTTTAAGTAATCACACTTTATCAAGTTTTTTCCTATATAAATTTGTGTGCACTTTAACACATGTTAAAGTGTTCATATATATGAACAAACTTTAAGATGTTCTATAATTTCAAAATTGATTGTTTTGCACACATGAAGTGTTGTAAGTGACTAGAACAATATTTATAAATATATTGTAGTTAATTTGATCGTTTTTCATCCTAAATTTAACAAAGTTTAGTTATAGAGATTTTTTAAAAGAAAAAATATAATCATAAGTTATATTTAGCCTAAAGTATATGAAGTGTTTTGAACATATAGATCTTCATATAACAGCCTAAATCTCATACAATTAATATAGTTTTAGGGTCAATCACTTATAGATGTTCGTTCGTATATTTTCATAGGTTATATTTTGTGAATGTCTTTGGCATGAAAAACTTCATATTGAACATGTTTTGCTAGTACACAAACCACATATAGTTAGGCTGTTGATTTAAACTATGTCATAAGTTTTCTATTTATAACCCATCTATAGTAAACTTTTAAAACCTCAATTTATCTTATAGGCGTGCAAAACTTATAGTCATAGGTGCACAAGTGTGAAATCACAAGAAACTTTCAAATTGAGGAAACTTGAAAATATAACGTTCAATATTTTTAACTTGATAGTCACATAGAAACAATTCTATGTTTATATGAAGTTAAATATAGTTCTATATTTAAAAGTTTAAGGTGACTAGAACAAAATTCATATGTTTTGTGCTCTAGTTTGGATAGTTCTATAAATATGTTTTGATCGTTTTGCACACTTATAGAACATCTTAAATTTTCATATGCACAAAAGTACTATATGCACAAAATAGGTGTGCAACTTATATAGTGTTTTGTTAAACTTATTGAGTGATATATCATATTAACAACTATATGCACTAAATTTAAAGAAAAATATAGAAAATCTTAAAGTTTAAGGAACAATCACAACACTTTATCAAATTTTAATCAAACTTTAAGATGAAAATTTAGAAATGTAAAGTGTATGAGATTTAGGGCTATATGAATATATTATATAAATAACTTTAAGTATATGAAAACGATTTTGAGGAAGTTTTGACTATAATTTGTTATGAACATACTGTTGGGTTAAAATATAGAACATCTTAAACATGATCAAACATATGTACAATTTGATTATATGTGCATATAGATATATGAAAACAGCCTATAGTTCATTAATTTTTTTAGATGTTTGTGTGCATATGATTTGTTTGTAGGTCTATAATGTTCACAAAGTGTAGAACAAACAATCTCATATAACCCTAAATTTAATCACTCATAACACGATCAAGTAAAAATATAACATAAAATCTTAAATTTAATCACTCATAACACGATCAAGTAAAAATATAACATCTTAAGTGTTTATGAAGTTTGTGTGCAGTAAATCTCATATATTTAGGCTGTTGTCAAAGTTTGTTCTAGTCACTCAGAACACTTCATATAACCCAAATATGATTAAGCATTTATTCTAGTCACTAGAACAAAATTGAGCAAAACTCAGAACTATATTTTCATGAAGTGTTATATAAACTATATGCATCGTTTTTGTTTCTTGAGATTTTGGGTTATATGAAGTGTTCTGAGTGACTAGAACAAACTTTAAGATGTTCTATATTTTCATGTTTCCTCAATTTAACAACCATATAACCCTAATATAGTTTTGACTAGAACATTATTGTTCTTTAAGATGAAAATATAGAACATAGTGATTTTAACAAACTTCAATGTGCACAATTGTTCAATTTGGGTTATATGAACTATAAATGTTGATCACCTATGAGAACACCTATATATTCAACACGATGTTCTAGTCACACCTCAATTTATCTCATAGGTGTGCAAAACTTTAAGTTCTGAGTGACTAAAGTGAACTTTAAGATGTTCTATATTTTCATGTTTCCTTAATTTGACAACACCCAAAAATCATATTTAAACCTCATAAATGTAAAGTTTATATGTTATGAGATTTGTAAATATAAAACTTTAAGTTTAATTCTATATACATATATGAGATTTAGGCTGTTGTCAAATTGAGGAAACATTAAAATATAGAACATCTTAAAGTTTGTTCTAGTCACTTAGAACACTTCATATAACCCAAAATCACAAGGAAAACTATATGCACAAAAACTTCAAAACTTGATTGTTTTGCACACCTATGAGATTTAGGCTGTTGTTAAATTGAGGAAACATGAAAATATAGAACATCTTAAAGTAATCCATTTTAAAAATATGTTTCCTCAATTTTAAAGTCAAGTATTTATTCATCTAGTTTTTCTTGTTATTTTGGGTTATATGAAGTGTTCTGAGTTGCACACTTAAGATGTTCTATATTTGTGCATATAGTTTGTTCTAGTCACTCACAACAACCACAAAAATTTAAGATTTTCACAACAAACTTCATATTGAAAAACATGTTTGTGCATATAGAACAAACATCACATATTTTGATCGTTTTGCACATCGTTTTGCACACCTATAAATTTTGTTCTAGTCACTTACAACACTTCATATAACCCAAAATCACAAGAAAAACTATATGCATACAAACTTCAAAACTTGATCGTTTTGCACACCTATGAGATTTAGGCTGTTGTCAAATTGAGGAAACATGAAAATTCTAGTCATGTTGAAAACTAGTTAAAACACTAGTCATAGATCATATAACCTCATTTCGTTATAAATATAGTGTATCAAAATATATTTTTGAAGTTTATTGGCTGTGAGCATATAACTTAAACACTTCATATAGTTTTTCTTGTGATTTTGGGTTATATGAAGTTTTCATAACGATCAAGTTTGTTCTAGTCACTCAAAACACTTCATATAACCCAAAATCACAAGAAAAATTTATGAACTTGTGAGTGACTAAATCATAACACAAAAAACTATGTTTTACACACCTATGAGATTTAGGCTGTTGTCAAATTGAGGAAACATGAAAATATAGAACATCTTAAAGTATCTAAAAAAAAAACTATATGCACAAATCTGAGTGACTAGAACAAACTTTAAGATGTTTGCACACCTATGAGATTTAGGCTATTGTTAAATTGAGGAAACATGAACATATAGAACATCTTAAATTTTGTTCTAGTCTATAACCCAAAATCTCAAGAAAAACTATATGCACAAAAACTTCAAAACTTGTTCAATATAGTTTGGGTTACTTGAAGTGTTCTGAGTGACTAGAGCGAACTATATGAAGTGTTGTGTGCACATAGTTTTCTTTATCAAGTTTGTTCTAGTCACTCATAATATTTTAGGTTATATGAAGTGTTGTAAGTGACAGAAGGTGATAAAATCATATAACCTAAAACTTGAACTTCATAGATGTGCACATAGTTTTTGAGTTAAAACGATCAAAACAAGTTCTAGTACAAACTTCATATAAACCAAATTGTCCATATAGTTTTGTGCAAATAATTCATATGAAAATATAGGTGTGCAAAAACCCAATATGAAGTTTTTGTGCATATAATATTGTTGTTGTCAAACATCTTTTTGGGTGCATAACTTGATGGTTTTTCACATCTATGAAAATATATGTTTTAGAACAATAGCCTAATTGAGATGTTAACACTTCATATAACCCAAAATCACAAGAAAAACTATATGCACAAAAACTTCAAAACTTGATTAAACTTGTTCTAATCACTTCAAGTTTCCTCAAAACTTGTGTGCATAACCCTGTAGTCACAAGGTGTTTTTAAGTGCCTAAACTTGATGGTTAACCCATAAAGTTTGTTCTTGTCACTCAGAACACTTCATATAACCCAAAATCACAAGAAAAACTACATGCACAAAAACTTCAAAAATTGATCGTGTTATGAGCACAAAAATCTTTGAACTATAGTCATAACATTATATAGTTTTTCATGTTCTATATTATAGCTTTAAACATATAGTTTTCTTAAAATATGACAAAATTCAAAACAATTTGTGCAAAAGTGTGAAGTGTTCAAATAAAACTATAACCCTCCAAAACTTAATATCAAGTTTGTTCTATGAATAAACAAAATTTGTGACTAAATATAAACTTATATTTTCTCATAAGTTTGTGCACCAGTAATCATGTTTCATATATTTTCATGTTTGTGCATATAGTTTGTTCTATATATAGGCTATGTGCAAAAGCAAAGATCATAAAAAATTTAGTAATTATATGAACGTATATACACTTCATGCGCAAAACATTAAATCAAATTTTTTTTAGATGTTGAAAATATAGTACATCTATGTGCAAAAACAAAGATCATAAACAATTTAGTAATTATATGAACATATATACACTTCATATAAGATGTTCTATATTTTAATGTTTCCTCAATTTGACAACAGCCTAAATCTCACAGGTGTGCAAACAACATATGACAAAAAATAGTGATATTTTTATGGGTTATATGCAAACTTGTTCTATGTTTTCATGTTTCCTCAATTTAACAACAGCCTAAATCTCATAGGTGTGCAAAACAATCAAGTTTTTTTAAACTTAGAAAACATGAAAACACTTCATATAACCCAAACTATATAGAAAACTTCATATAACCCAAAAATATTTTTATGTTTCAAAAGTTCATATGTTTCCTTAATGACTATATGCACACAAACTTCAAAACTTGATTGTTTTGCACACCTATGAGATTTAGGCTGTTGTTAAATTGAGGAAACATGAAAACATAGAACACCTTAAATTTTGTTCTAGTCACTCAGAACAAACTTCAAAACGAAAACTTTAAGTTTTTCAAAATTTTTGAAAATGTTAACACCTTAAACTATAAACAATCGTATGAGATTTAGGCTGTTGTTAAATTATGGAAACATGAAAATATAGAACATCTTAAAGTTTGTTTTGGTCACTCAAATTTGATTGTTAAATTGAAATAGGAAAGTATAACTACAATAAGATTTAGGCTGTTGTTAAATTTAAGGAAACATGCAAGTTAAAGAATATATGCACAAAAACTAAATTTTGAAGTTTTTTCACTTCTAAATCTCAATTTAACAATCAAATCATCTTAAAGTTTTTGTGCATATAGTTTCCTCAATTTAACATGAAAAGTATTTAGTCAAGGAAACATGAAAATATAAAACATCTTAACTATATTTTATGAACACATATAGAACAAACTTTAAGATGTTATGTATTTTCATGTTTTGCTCAATTTGACAAGAGCCTAAATCTCATATGTTCGTTCATATAAGATTTAAGTGAACATCTTAAATTTTGTTCTAGTCACTTAACAACAGCCTATACATGAAGAAATGATGTTCACTACAGGGTTATGCACAAACTAGAACAATCAATTTTGAATCCTAAATCTTATAAGTGTGCAAAACTTGATGTTTTTGTGTATAAACTTTTCATTATGTGACAACACTCATAGGTGTGCATAGGTGTTTTAAGATATAGTGTATTAGTTACTACTTTAAGATGTTGGTGTTCTAATATATATCATAAATGAACAACTTGTTTGATATAGAACATATAGTTTGACTAGAACAAAATATAAATCACTATATGAGATTTTGGGTTATATAGTTTTTCAAACTATATAGTTTTTGTGCTTAAAACATCACTAGATCAAATGTTATATATTTTCATATATGATTGACAATAGATTTAGCCTGTTGTCAAATTCAAAACACTTCATGTAACCCAAAAGTGTATTTTTATACTCAGTATTTTCATATAACCCAAAATCACAAGAAAAACTTCTTAAACTAGGAGAACACTTCAACACGTTTCACGATCAAAAATATATAACAAAATAGGCTCTTTTTGAAGTTTTGTTATAATCAAGTTTTTATATGAAGTGTTTTGAATTACTAGATGTCACTTCATACACTTTGATATAATTATAAACTTAAAGTTCGCTCTAAAACTTGATTGTAATGCTAAGTGACTAGAACAGACGATCGTTTAGAACACCTTAAAGTTTCAAAAATGCATAGAATTTTATAACCCAAAAACTAAAGTGTTCTATATTTCAAAATATAGTTTTTACTAGTCACTCAGAGATCGTTTTGCACACCTGTGAGATTTAAGCTGTTGTCAATCAGATCACTAGTCACTCAGAATTGAGGAACTAATATGTTCAGGTTAGAGCATCTTAAATTTTGGGTTATATGCACAAAAACTTCAAAACTTGATCGTTTTGCACACCTATGCACAACGATTTTTTAAATATAATCACAAGGTGTTCAAAATTTATTCATATAGTCAAGTGTTTTATTTTGTGACATCTTAACACTTTAACATGAAAATATGTTATATGTCAAAAACTAGATTGTTATATAAAATTTGATCAAGTTGTCATATGCATATAAGAAGTGTTCTGAGTTAAATCTTGTCAAATTGAGGAAACGATTTCAAGATTTATGCACAAAAACTTCAAACTTCATTTTGAAGTGATTTAAGGTGTTGGTCAAAGTATTTATATGTACTTGAAGTATGTTTAGGCTTATAAACTTGATCAAATTTTAAACTATTCCTTAAGGTGTGAAAAATTATCAAAAAACTATATTTATTAAATAGAGTGATTAGTTCAAAACGATCACATCTTAAAACTTGATTGTTATAGGCAATAAAATAGCCTAATATGAAACTTCATATATATTTAAAAAGTGTTATATTTTTATGAATTAAATATAACCCTATTTTGGGTGTTGTAAATTTAAGGTGTTATAGTACATGTATAAATAAATGCACATGTAGTTTAAATATGAGATAGGAAGTTTTTGTACTGTTAAACACAAACTTTTTGTGCATATAGTTTTTCTTGACATTTTGGGTTATATGGAGTGTTTTGAGTGACTAGAACAAAATTTAAGATGTTCTATATTTTAAGCACAAAGATGTTATATAGGCTGTTAAACACTTCATATAACAAACTTTAAGATGTTCTATAATTTCAAGTTTCCTCAATTTGACAACAGCCTAAATTTTATAGATGTGCAAAACGATCAAGTTTTAATTTTTTTGTGCATATAGTTTTTCTTGTGATTTTGGGTTATATGAAGTGTTCTGAGTGACTAGAACAAGCTTTAAGATGTTCTATATTTTCATGTTTCCTCAATTTGACAACACTTTAAAATATTTTCAATTTGAGATTTAGGGTTATATGAAGTGTATTGAGTGACTAGAACAAAATTTAAATATTGTTCAAAACGAACAAATTTACAAACTTGAGGTTGTTTCCTCAATTTGACAACAGCCTAAATCTCATAGATGTGCAAAACGATCAAGTTTTGAAGTTTTTGTGCATATAGTTTTTTTGAGATTTTGGGTTATATGAAGTGTTCTGAGTGACTAGAACAAACTTTAAGATGTTCAATTTTTTCAATTTTCCTCAATTTGACAACTCAAGAAAAACTATATGCACAAAAACTCTAAACACTTCAACCAAAAACAATCTCATAGGTGTGCACACAAACTATAGCTTAAACTCATAAACACTATATGCACAAAAACTTTAAGATGTGAACATGAAGTCACTCAAAATTTAAGTGAAGTTAACTTATGTTTATAACCCAAATTCACAAGAAAAACTATAAGCATGAAGTTCTATATAGTATAACAAACTTTGAAATTGAAATTTTAATAGTTTAACCCATAGTTTTGAAGCGTTCAAACTTAAATAATTTAGATCAACAAATACTAGAACAGATGTTCAAGTTTAAACTATATAGTTTAGAACATCTATGATGTGAGCGTGGCTGGGCTTCAAGAACCAGAACCTGACCCGGAGCTTGAACCGGAGCAGCTTGAACCTGAAGGAAGGATCACAAAATGGAAGACGAAAGAATTGGCGAATCAGGCCCATGTGATGCAGCTTTCAGACGATGAAGATCAAGCTTGCAACATCTTTATGTTGTTCAGGCTTGAAGTTCCAGAAGAACCAAATCTCTGAACAGTAAGCTAGTGGGTAAATGACTGTACTCTTTTGTCCTTAGTCGAGATGATCGCCTTTTTCCCACCTTGGGTTTTTGGTCAATCACTAAGGTTTGAACGAGGCACTTTTATCCACTTCGTTAAGCTATCTGTGATGAATTTGGAATAAGTGTCTATCTGTGAATAGACATTTAGGCGAAATAAAGAGAGTGATTTTTATTCTCAAATTGTCTTAATGGGCCTATTATTTCGAAAATCTTGAAGGAATGGGATTGATTTCCATTCCCATTCCTTAATGGGCCTATTCTTATTTCTATTAGAATTTTGTTTTCTATTTCTTTTAGGAAAAACCCATAGGCTCTTAGCATATAAATAGATGTCGAACCTTTGTGTATTATTTAGAAAGTTTTAAGTATAAATTCTTTTATGTTGTTTGAGAAAAACACCTTTTATCTCTTGCTCATTGGATTTAGAATCCCGGAAACCTATATCTGTAAAAGATTCAGGAATCCTACAAACTCTTGATTGTTTATCTCACAAAACAATCAAGTTAAATCACATCTTTTCTTTCATACCATATTTCGAAAACAACCTAAACACAATCAAAACCATCGGCTAGAGACTTAGCGCACAAGTCTCGGCCACAACCCTTTCATCGCAAGCTACCGAAGCTTAGAGGCCAAGTAACTAGGCCATTAAGCCTTATCTCGAGCCATACTTGTTTAAGACCCGAGCCAAGAACATCGGGCCAACTCTCAAGCCATCGAGACAGTCTCGAGCCAAGCCCGAGACCAGTTCTGGGCCACCCGAGTCACAACCAACCTGTCCGAGCCAATTTCAAGCAAAAATCAAGCCATCATCAAGCTGGTTGTTCGATTCTCATAAAGCCTTTCAACGGAGTAGATCTAGGATCCTATCAAGTGGTATCAGAGCCAACTCTGTGCCAAAGGCTGAGCAATTTCTATAAACCCTAATCTCTGCTTTGTTTAGTTTAAAGTTTCTGGTTTTGTTCGAACCCTAGGTTATTAAATTAGAAACTTAATTTGCAAAAGTTTAGGTTGTTAGATTGCTTGTCTCATCTTGTTTAGGTTAAAGATTTAGGAATTTCAATTTGCATTAGGTTGTTTAGTTGTTTTAAAATCACCTAGAATAGTTTTAAAGATTTAGAATCTTGAAATTGTCTTAGGTTATTAAATCTGATTTTAATTCTTAGATTGCATATAGATCACATAGATTATCGAAAAATTGTTTTCTCATAGTGTTTATGTTGCTTGTTTTTTCTCTTTGAACAAATTACTGGGTTAGTTTCTTGGTACTTCAGGTACCATAGAGCTATCAGCTGAAGCAATGGAGGCCCTGAACCGGTTCTTGGGCCAAAGAATTCAAGAAAGCATTCAAGAAAGCAATTGCTGCAACAATTCGAACAACTCAAGACTCAAGTTGAATCTCTAAGTATGGATAANAGATTCAAGTGCAACCGTTACCCCATCTGAATTCAACCGACTTGCAAAGGGTAAAGGTCGAATGGGAGAAACTTCTAAGCCCAAGAAAGATGGATCATCCATCAAAGCAAGGTCTTGTCCGAAAGTTACAAGGAACCGAGACCGAGTACAAGAATCTGAACGTGGTTCTTCTGAAGAAGAGGAATTGNTCTGATCGAAGCTATGGAAGTACAATCAGGCCGAGAGCTGATAGGAATCATCGAGAATTCCATGATCCTGCACATCAGCAGTTGAAACACATAAAGATTAGGTTCCCAACCTTCCTAGGCACCAACGAACCTGAAGTCTATCTAGACTGGGAAAGGAAAATGGAGTCTAATTTCCTGTGCCAAGGAACTTACAATATAAACAAGGTAAAAATAGCTGTTTCTGAATTCTGTGGATATGCCTTGTTGTGGTGGGAACAGCTTGGAATAGTCAGACTAAGGTCTGGAGAACCTCCCATAACTACTTGGGGTGAGCTGACGGTTCAGATGAAGCGAAAATTCGTCCCAGCTTATTATCATAGAGATATTTTGAGCAAGCTTAGAAAACTTGTTCAAGGGACAAGAACCGTCCGAGAATATTTCCAAGAGCTCGAAACTCTATTAATTTGAGCTGATCTTAGTGAAGGAGAGGACATGTTTATGTCACGCTTTCTAGGAGGATTGAATAGAGATATTCAAGATAAACTAGAGCTTCAGAATTATCAGAATATGGAAGAGATGTTACATAAAGCGGAGTTAATTGAAGCTCAGAATAAAAGACGGTTCATCAAACCCAGCTTTGCATCCCCAACGTCTACACCAAAAGAATCCTCAACTTCAAAGCCTAGATTTAATCCGAAACCAGCTACTACAAGAGAGGAAAACCAAAACACTAAGGCAAAACCGAGAACTGGAACCTCTTTTTCTCAAACTCGATGTTTCAGGTGTCAAGGAATGGGGCATTATTCAAGAGAATATCCCAACAAGAAAGTCTTCCTTCTGAAAGAAGATGGAAAAGTCGAACCTGAAGAGGA
>OVBE01016436.1:0-10948 GCA_900406425.1 Iberis pinnata | reverse complement strand
TTCCATAACACCGCGCGAATACTCGTCGTTCAAAAGGTTCGTATTTGGATCTATTTTTTCCTGATCCATCCTTGATCGAAAATATGGAGTATTAGACATTTTTTGTAAGCTATATGTTGTGAAATGATAAATAATGAAGGTGTGGGGGTTCTGGTTTTATAGAATTATTAGTGACGGAATCCTGACGGACATATCCGTCAGGAATTAAGAATATAACCGTTGGCAACGGTTATATCAACGGATATGTTGTCAGGTGGGTTTCCTGACGGAATTCCTTAGGGATTCCTGACGGATTTGTCCGTCAGGAAGTATCCGTCAGGAATCCATCAGAAAATTCCTGACGGATATATGTCCGTTAGTTTTTTTACTGACGGATAAGCAGCCGTCAGGTTTCCGTCAGTATTTCCACTGAAACCTGACGGATTTGTATCCGTCAGTATTTGGCGGTCATTTTTTCACAATTTTTCTTGTAGTGCGTCTTTGATTGTATTTTGCTTCCTTTTTCTGAACTTTTGGTTCCGAAGGAGATGTGCTCCTATCGGCTTCGTCTCCCTAATCCTCTCGGACTTATATATTATCATATGAAATCGTATTCAGTTATGATTTTATTGAAAAAAAAATTGGAAAAAGAGCATATTCTTGTTTAAACTTTTCAACTATGAAACGATACGGGGGTGTTATTGGTTATGGTATTTTAATGGATTTCTAAATCCATGAGAATTTGGAAATTTAAGGATTTTTAAATCATTGGATTTTGAAATACCATGATTTATGTTTGGATTTAGTCCTTTGTATTTTTAATCATGAAATCGTTCCAAATCCATTAAAATGCAAAGAAGAATTTAAAATCCAATTTAAAATCATTAAACGAATAACATTGGATTTCAATTAGTATTTACAAATCATTAAACGAATAACACATGATTTATTTTTATTTTTTTTAATCATTAATCCAATAACACCTGATTTCACTTGGATTTCCAAATCCATTGAAATTCTATAACCAATAACACCCACTGTGGTCTGTCTGTGATGCAGTTATTCAATATATTTTTGATTAATTAATGATTCAATCAT
Organism: Iberis pinnata; assembly: GCA_900406425.1. Classification (NCBI taxonomy): domain Eukaryota; kingdom Viridiplantae; phylum Streptophyta; class Magnoliopsida; order Brassicales; family Brassicaceae; genus Iberis; species Iberis pinnata. The sequence goes on along the minus strand of OVBE01016436.1, from coordinate 9,871 downwards.
CAACTAAATCAGACATCTTCGTTTATATTTGAATTTTGAGTTTAGTTATCCAGATTTAACTAAATATAGTCGAAATCAAAGGCTTATGTTGAAGTATAGTAGCAACATCTTGAGGCACCACTAGCTCATATACTCTCCTCCGGTGCATATTGATAAGTTAGTTGATCTTAAAAGCTATGTTTTATGATTGGCTCAGTATTAACTGGCCTACGCACATTACCATCAAAAACTTAGTTATCTTGCCATTTGCTGAACCTTTGTATCTTTTCCATTTTTTTTCTTTTTCTTTTCGACGTCTGTATCTTTTTCATCTTTAATCATCCTCTTTAGTCATCACATACTACACGTCTGTTTGTTTGTAAGTCGTCGATTTATCATTCATTTGTCAGTCGTTGGATGATAGCTAACGATCATCCATTGAAGTTTTTAGTCGTTGCTTTTTTCAGCGATACAATTTTAAAACATACAATTAGTCTTTGATGTTAAGCCTGCGACTGACAAACAAACAACGAATAAACCGTTACGATAAGACTCGGTCTAAAGGTTTAAGATGCCCTAAGATTAATTTAATAAAATTAGTTATATAACTTAATTAGAATAAGTAACTAAAAAACAAAAAAATTATTTTCAACACATAAAATAAGTTGAAATAATTTAGTATAAAGTAAATAAATTTAAAAAGTCAATAAAACAAACAAATTATGTGGCAAAAAATTAATAAGAAAAAATAATTATTATTTAGAGAGAGATAACTGAACTTAAACTAAATAAATTAATTAAGTTAAATAAATTAATTAAGTTAATGAAGTAAATAATTCTAATAAATTTTAAAATTATAAAAGTTAAATAATCAGTTGTTGGCAACTGCAAAAAGGACTGTTAAACGAACAACAAATAATATTGTTGATCACTATCGGCAGCGAAAACTAGTCGTTACAACTGGTCATTATAGCTACCGATTGCGAAACGAACATAGGCGATATCCCCACAACAACGTGAAGTTCTATTACAAATAATTGTAAAGTGAAATGTTATCAGTTTTCTCGGTTACATATTTTTTATAATTACTGTTTATATATTTTCCTGATAGTTATGTTTGTTAAACTTATTTCTTACTAAAACCGTTGGTTACTAACTGTTAAAAAAAAATTGAGTTTTATTTGGTTAACTAAATGCTTACGTGCATCCTATGTTGATAAATGATATAAACATGAATGTATGGAATAAATAAGGTGAATGTGAAAAACTGAAGAAAAAAAAAAACTATATATATACATATAATTGACCCTTTTTGTTAGTAAACGTTGATTAGAAGTCAAGTGTTGAGAAATATTCAAAGAAGACCATGCAGGGCAGGCAATTTAGTTAAGCAAGTACGTAACGTAATATCATGCTTTAAGTGTTGATAGCTCATAGCTGCAAAGCTGGGCATGGGCCCTTTAATTATATTCATTCGTAAATTGTAAGCTCACATTATCATTTGCTGCAAAGTTGCCTAACTTGTCCACTAAGTACGGATATTTTATATTTATTTGAAAGTTCTTTTTTTCTATAAAGGTTTTTTATATTATTTTACATATTTATATGAAAGTTTTTGGTCAATGTTTATAATATACTAATTACTATGCAATATAGTCTTCAATGCATATCTTATTATATAAAACAAAATATATCAAAATTATAACTCATTAGATGGTAACACATGTCAGATTTAACTCTCATTATGACATATATCAAACATTTTACAAATTACTTTATTTGTAATTAAATAAATTACTAATTTCATAATCAAAATATTTGTTTTTCTCGCGTATAATGCGAGCATTTATCTAATACTTAATATGTAAACACCTTATCTTTCTATGTGCTTAGAAATTAGTCTTGATTTTCATTTGGAAGGATCGCACTCATAAAATAATACTCGCTCTGTTTCAAAATATTTTTAATTTAAAATTTTTACACACAAGAAAATCATTTAATTTTATGTACTTTTAGATAAAAAAAGCCGTTTTTAAATATAGTTCAACCAATAATAAATCATTCTGCTTAACACAAATAGTCAAAAAAACATAAAAATACAATACATTTTACACTGAAAAGTGAAAACAATAATTATTTTAACGACAATTTTATTTATTAATTGTAAAATATCATTGTTTACAAGTAATTGTAAAACTAACATATAACTAACATATAAGAATGTATAACAACCATATTAACAACACTGGAGATTGCTAATTTAGCTAAATAATATGCACAAATGTTAGCTTTTCTTGGACATTATTGAATTGTCGATTGGATAAACGAATTCGCCAATGGTTGATCGTCATGAAATAATGAGCAAGCCGATAATTATATGAGTCGTTATTTATCATGTGAGTAATGGTTTAATTAAAATCACCTTCATGTATCCCAGCTCATAAATGTTTTGGATAGTCCATATAAGCGCCAATAACTCTGTTTTTTCAATCGTAAGACGATCGTTGTAAAATTTATATCCACAATGTACAAAGTGGTCTTGTGCATTTCGACATATCCAATCCAATCCCGAGTGTGTATTAACCAGATGATGTGATGCGTCAAAGTTGCATTTGACCCAAGTAAGAGGTGGAGTTGACCACTTCTTAAGACGGCTAGAGGTTGTATTCTCACCTTGCGAGTGTATTGGTTCTGTCATAGTTGCTTTGATCCATTCTCGAACATCTCTTTGTGCTCTGGCAACAACATCCGGGATGTTCAAAGTCTTTTGATTGTAAATTAGGGTGTTTCTTGATTTCCATATGTGTTACATTAGCCAAAAGGGAACCATACCCCCTCTAATATATGTAACGGGTGTTCCTGACAATTGAATCAAATGTACTACAATTATTTATTATTTTGAAACAAAGAGAATATCAAATTTTCGAATCCTAAATTGGTTATTATTTAAATATTAATTATATATATTTATTTATTAGTAAGCGATAGATAATGTAAACAAAAAGATATGATCTACTTGAAGTAGTTATTTACTATATATATATTAAAAGTAAAGATATTTTTTTAAACAAAAATCTTCTTTGTTGAATATCACATTACATGTCATTTGTTTAATGAGTAAAAAAATTATGAAGGACAAAATTTTTATAAGCAATCGATGTATTATATTTACTTCCAAACACAATCTAAAAGATCTCCTAAATATATTCATCGGATAAAGAAAATAATAATCTTAATCACGAAAGGTCGGCGGTTTTCTTCCGATACTTAGGGTTACAAGCCTTCCTTATTTGGCTTCAACGACACGTAATGCTTGTGCCTCCGGTGGGCTCGCCACCTCCGGCGAATACGCCACCTCCCACAACCACGCCTGTCACCACTCTTCCTCTTGTTACTAAATCGGGTCTAGGCCCTGTTCCATCTCCCAAACCCTCGTGGAATGCGGTGGTTACACAAACCCTCCAAGACTTAGCCGATTTATCTCCACCACCTGCTTTTTCTCGTAATGGTGGTGTAGCTATAGCAACGATACCTAAACATCTTATTGTTGATCCACAGCCTCTATGGGCTAAGTTTTTGGTTGGGTTTTTCATTGGAGAAGCACCCCACATTGTGGAACCGAGATGGCAGAGCGGCAAAGATTCATGTTCAATTTATTAAAAGCGATACCGTCTTATTTCGTATTGAATCATTGGAATTGCGTAACAATATCTGTTGTAAAAAATACTGGCATATCTCGGATACTTTGCTTTTTGTGCAGGGCTGGAGCCCATCGAAATCACAAGCAAAGTCGGACCTTACTTCGATGCCCTTATGGGTTGATTTTAAAAACGTTCCTGATACTCTTTTTCCTCATGCAGGTCTCAAGTTTCTCGGAAACATTTTCGGCGATTTTCAGCGGTTACATCCAAATACGGAGTGGTGTGTGCGTCTTGATGTGGGTCGTGCTATGGTGGTTGTCGACTTAGACAAAGAACTATTTACCAAGATCAAACTCGATGGAGTGGAGACTCCAGTTCTAATCTCGTACCCATGGTTACCCCCGCGATGCACACATTGTCGTAGCTAAGGCCAGACTTCTCAAGCTTGCAAAAAACGGGGCAAGGACAATCTCAACCATCGGCACATCACCAACAACAATCCAATCCATTACTAGCCACTGTGGCTTCAACTCAACTCACGGTAGAAGCTCAGGCTGCCCCAACCAACACTCACGAAAAAGAGGCATCAACCGTTGATCATTCAACCACTATGCCTCCTCCTATAGTTTCGGATATGGAGAAACAACCTGACCCCATTCTTCTCGATATTGTTCAATCATCTCCTGCTCACTCTTCTCGTGATGATGTTTCCTCAATGTATGTTCCTCCTATAACTAATGCCACTACTTTTTTTTTTGCAGGTGCAAGGAGCCGTGACTCCACTTGAGGCAGCTACTACACTCCCTTCGGTCCCGTTGAATGATCCGGCTCTTGAAAAAGCTCACAGGATTGAACCTGTTATCTAGAAACTGCCTAGTGTCGACCGTATTCCTGCCCTAGGGGAATCTCTTAAAGTCTCAGAATGGACAATAGTCAAGCGGCAAAGCCGAGCTGCTTCCTTATCCCCTACCAAGCTTGCTTCAGTTGATTTGAATGTTGTTGCGTCCTTTTCACCATCTCGTTTTGTTGTTCTTGCATATAACAAGGATGTGGGTGACGAGGACAAGGAGGAGGGCCAAGTCTCGAACAGTGATTTACCCAATACTAAGGCGTTTTCTAACGTTGGGCGTTACAGCACCCGTACCAAGACGAAGCATATTGACCATACCCAGGGAAACCGAAAATTCCAAAAACCAGTCGTAACTAAGAAACATACCAATGTCTCCACCCGGAGGCAATAATGATTATGTCTCTATTTGCATGGAATACCTGGAGCTTTAACTAGCCTCACAAACATTCCATTATTCGTCATTGGCATCATGTTACTAACCAACAATTTGGTTGTCTTTTAGAAACTCGGGTTTAATCTCACTATTTGACTCGTATTTTACAGGTAGCTCTTCCTCGCTGGAATGCTATTCATAATTATGAAGCCCATCGTCTAGGGCGTATTTGAGTTTGATGGAAGGAGGGTGTTGTAGTGACGCCACTTCTCATTACCTCTCAATTGATTACAGTTCTTGTTACGTTAGAAACTGGCGTTACTGTGTTAATCTCTTATGTTTATGCTTCCAATTTTCAGGGTGATCGGATTCATCTTTGGAATGCTCTGCTTGAGAGTCAACGTCTTTACGGCCCTACTGCCATCCCTTGGCTTCTTATGGGAGACTTCAATGAAATCATTTCTAGCTCTGAGTGCTCGAACCACTCAAGTAGGCAGCGTCTTGTTGGGATGTTGCACTTTCAAGAGTTTGTCAATCGAATGGACTTGGCCGATCTGACATAGATGGGACCGTGTTTTACATGGACAAATCGTCGTTCTGACGATCCCATTGCAAAGAAACTGGATAGGAGTTTGGTCAATGCCACTTGGATGCAGGCTTTCCCCCGCTCGTTTGCAGTGTTTGAATCAAATGGAGTCTCGGATCATGCGCGCTGCGTTATCCATCTCACTTCGTCTCATTCTACCTCCCGCAAGCCGTTTAAGTTTAATAATTTCCGTACTGATCATCCAAGTTTTTTGCAGATTATTGACGAGGCTTGGACTCAGCATCCTCCTCTAACACATTCCCGCCTTGCCATTCGGTTCTTTCACACAAATCTAAAGTTGTTGAAGTCCACTATACGGGAATTAAACCGTTCATCTTATGGAGATCTTTCGGATCGCACTCGAGCAGCCCATGATAATCTTCGTTCATGCCAATCTCGAGCTCTCAATGATCCCACACCATCAAACATTGAAGCTGAATAAGATGCAGCGAGACAATGGTCCTTATTAGCTCGTGCTGAGGAAAGATTATACCAACAGAAATTGCGCATCACTTGGTTAAAGCATGGGGATCATAACACCAAGTTTTTCCACCGTATCACTTCATCACGAACTAGCTGTAACACCATTCATCGTCTTGTCCTTCCTTCGGGACAAGTAACGATGGACATTGCTAAGATCAAAGTTGAAGCCGTCCGCCACTTCCAGACTTTCCTCCAACACCCTGATCTTATTACTCCCTTAGATCCCTCCTATCTCCAACGACTACTTACTTATCGTTTTCCTTTGATTGTAGGTGAGCAGCTAACTTAGCCAATCACGGGTGCTGAGGTTCACGCAACCTTACTCTCTCTACCGTCTAACATATCCTCGGGACCGGATGGATATATGGCTGAATTTTTTAAAGCAGCTTGGTTACACACTGGATCGGACTTTGTCACTGCAGTACAGTCTTTTTTCCTATATGGTTTCCTCCCGCGAGGCATTAATGCCACGCTCATCTCGCTCTTTCCTAAGACCGACGACCCACAGTCCATCCGAGACTACCGCCCAATTTCGTGCTGTAACTTCCTCTACAAAGTTATCTAGAAGATCCTTGCAAACCGTCTCAAAGTCCACCTTCCTGCTTTCATCGAACCAAACCAAAGCGCCTTCATCAAAACCAGGCTTCTACTAGAGAATGTTCTCTTGGCAACTGAACTAGTAAAAGACTATCATAGGCCAACTATCTCGCAGCGTTGTACACTAAAGCTTGACATCTCCTAAGCTTTTGATTCCGTCAACTGGGATTTCCTCCTATCCACTCTCCATGTTCTAGACTTCCCCCCTCTCTTTATTCATTGGATTCATTTATGTTTATCCACAGCTACTTTCTCCATCTCTGTCAATGGTGAATCTGCGGAATACTTCCNCAGGTTACTTCCCGAGCTCTCGAGGGCTTCGCCAAGGTTGTGCTCTTTCCCCTTACCTATATGTAATTGCTAATGATGTGTTGTCAAAGCTTTTGAATGACGCTGCTTCCACTGGTCGTATTGGGTATCACCCAAATTGCCAAAGACTTAGTCTTACCCATTTTTGTTTTGCGGATGATATTTTGGTATTTTCTGATGGTAGTTCAGGTTCTTTTCAAGGGATATTACAGGTGCTGGATCTATTTGGCAATGCTTCTGGTCTTTGTGTGAACCTCACGAAGTCCTCGGCTTTCCTCACAGCACACCCAACGCTGTGCATCCTCCGTGCCGTCGCTAATAGTGGATTGCGGTGTGAAGCACTGCCAATCTGCTACTTAGGCTTGACATTGACGACCAAGAGGCTGTCCCGTGCTGACTATGAACCTCTTATTGATCGTATTCGTTCTCGGTTAAATTCTTGGTCCACTGAGCTTTTTTCTTATGCATGTCATTTACAGCTAATACAGTCAGTCATTGTTAGCACGGTCAACTTCTGGCAATCTGCTTTTCGCCTGCCGATAAGCTGCCTAAATGCGTTGAATAGCTTATGTAGCAACTTCCTATGGTCGGGCTCACCAAATCACTCGTCTTTTACTAAGGTAAGTTGGGCTGATGTGTGCTATCCCAAATCGTAGGGCGGCCTCGGGGTTCGACGTTTTGAAGATACCTCCACGGTTTTCTCTCTTTCATTGATTTGGCGCTTACATACAAATACCTCATCCTTTTGGACGGCTTGGAAAAGGTTGTATCTTCTCCACCAAGCAACCTTATGGGACGTCTCAGCCACGACAACGGCTTGATCTTGGATTTGGCGTAAATTTCTAAAGCTGCGTCCCATCGTAGCCCAGTTTCTCAAAACCCGGATAGGTAATGGCTCCACAACGTCTTTTTGGTTTGATAACTGGTCTTCTCTTGGTTTGTTATTTGCAGATTCTGGTGATGTGGGGATTCGTGAATTCGGTATTCCATGCCAAGCGACGGTAGCTGTTGCAGCAACCTCGGCATGCTGGAGGCTCCGTCGTACCCGTCAGCTGTCTCTACGACCTCTTTACCAATCCATACTTGCCCTCCCACTCCCCTCACTGTCTGATGTACCTGATGTCCGTCTCTGGAACCATGAGAATGATCATTACAAGGACTACTTCAATCCAACCTCTACCTGGAAACAGATTTTTCCCTCTATCCCTACTAAATCCTGGACATCGATTGTTTGGTTCAAACAATCTATTCCTCGTTACGCCTTTATTTCTTGGCTAGCATTTCTTGACAGGTTGTCCACAGGTAGTCGAATGCGAATGTGGGGTAGAGCACAGCCCTGTGTCATTTGTGGTGAGCCCAACGAAACTCGGGACCATCTCTACTTTGCATGTACTTACACCTACACTTTGTGGTCCACTCTCACGTCCCCCATTCTCCAGCATCGCCTATCTCCGGATTGGCAATGCACCATCGCTTCCATCCAGCTGCGTTCCCACTCGCTTCTGGATTCCGTTCTCCGCTGCCTTTGCCTGCAAGCCGCAACATACACCATTTGGCGTGAGAGGAATGCTCGATGCCATGGTCAACCACCACACCCGCACTCTCTTATACTCAGGACGATAGTGACCACTATTCGGCTACGGCTTCTTAGCTTACACTACCCTATCCAGTCACGTTATCACAACTTAGTCTCAAGATGGATGTCCCTTCATCAAACCTGATCTGAATCTTGGAGTTGTTGATCTCGCTCTCAACGAGATTATTTTCTACCAACTGTTTTTCTTTTTTTCGTATATGGTTCCGATTGTATTGGTGTGTACTCTTTTTCCTGGTTCTTGTTTTATCCCATTGAGTTTTCTAGAATCAGGTTTTAAGGAGGCCACCAGGATAATCAACATTAGGAGCCATATATATCAGCTTTTTCAGCTTTACCAAACATTCTTTTGTACATAACTCTTTTATTCTTTTTCTAATTAATTTAACATTTCATCAAAAAATATATATATACATTCATCAAACCAAACAAATATCTAATTGTATATATATAAAAATCATAAAATCTTTATTATTTTATTTAATTTTCTTAAATAAAAATTTCAAAAAATAAAATAATATTAATATATATATATATATATATATATATATATTATCATCTGTTGATAACATAAAATATGTAAATAGATATTTTATGTACATCTTTCGTTTTCATTAATCAACTTTTGAAAAATAATGTATTACGGAGGTGAAAGTTGTTAAATATTTATAGTATAGTTGACAAAAAAAAAAGAAAAGAAAATTAATGTATTAACTACTATATTTTTTATGTATATGTATAAGCAAATAGTTCATTCAAAATTAATTTACGTGTATATTTATATTTTTCTTTTTCCGTTTTTATTGCTTCTTTTTTTTATTAACTTGGTATATAGATAATTCTTTCTCTTATGTACGTTTTTATTATTTTTATGAATTATATGTTTTTCTTTTTTATTTTTTCTTTTCCTTTTTTGTTAACATGCAATATAGATGATTTTTTTCCTAGGTACGTTTATTATTTTTTCATTTTTTTATGTGTTCTATCTCTTTATAAAGTTTGACAAATTTGATGAATTTATATGCGAAAATTTAAGTAACGATATGTTAATTTTAAAAATTATTTTTCATGCTATATTTTCTAAAATGATTGATACTTGTCAAAATCTAAGATAAATATTGAATTAATTAATATGACACATGTCACAATCTGCTGAGATATAATTTTGATACATTCCGCTTTATATAATAAGATATAACAAAATTAAAAAATTAAAAAATGTTTACCATTTAAATATATAATAAATGGGAAAAAAGCTTTTTAAACCTCGAGGTTGTAACTGAGTAGCAACTTTAACCCTGACAAATTTTCACTAGCACAACAAACATTCTAATTAGTGATTTGATATCTTAAACCCCCAAACTTACACTTTTGTAGGCGGAAAATTTGAAAATGGCGGCGTTGTAAACTCCGTTTAAACGGAACTTGACACTGTTTATTTTCCCGTTATATAATTAAA
>OVBE01016435.1:0-10948 GCA_900406425.1 Iberis pinnata | reverse complement strand
TATATATATATATATATATATAGTGTTAGATTTTTTTCCAATGGGCATTAATTTTGTTTGCTAAATGAACAAACGATTGCATATACAATATCATGTTAAGCATATAATATGAACTAATCTTCCCAAAACAAATTTCGTGTGGGTTAAGGCCCGGCTCACAAAAAAATGGGAAAAGTCCAATGGTCCAATGCCAAAATATGTTTCTTTTTATTTGTTTGCTTTTGGGAAAAAGTCCATAAAATATTAGAAAAGAAAATCAAAAATAGATTATAACATAACTTGTAATCAAAATATATATAAATATTCTGAAATAAAATCCCAACATTTATCTTATAGTACTAAAAACCTGAAAAATTACAGAAAATAATTAGTTTGACTTTATCAAATTTCCTGGACTAAGCCTGTGTTGGTTTCACTTATTTAAATAGGACTTTAAGATTACAAATTGTGTCAGGAAGTAATTACGATAAGCTCAAAGTCAAAGTTATTAACTTACTTGCAAAAGAAAGAAAAAATGTTAGGTCAAATAGAATAATTGTAAAATCACTTAAGAAGAAGAATATAAATAATATAAAATTGACGATATCAATGGAGCAAAGCAAAATCCACTCAAATATAAAACTTTGTCTTCTCAAAATAAGAAATATTATTAATTTAATTTAATTTTATTTATTACATATGATTCATAGATCTTATAGTTCTTTTGTATTATTTTTGACAACAACAACGTTGAGGTTCTTGAAAAGTACGAGAAGCACATTGTCCATCACTATAGCCAGCTACAATACAATCATTCAAACATTCATGCCATCCATAAGTAGAGGAGCACAAATTATGGCAGTAGTCATATGAAAATGCTGTTATCTCTGCATCTACACAAACCCGTTATAAATATGTATCCCTCTATCTTATACTACAACAAATAAAATCAATTATATTACATTTTCATATAATAAAATTTCACCATAATTATTGAATGTGTAAAACAAAAACATGGTCAATACAAATTAAAACTCCATATGCTTATACATTGCTTTTATAATGATTAATTCTAGTTAAAAACTAATTGGAAAATTAAAACATACCTGAAGCGAGAACTTGGTATTCAGACAACAACGAAAGTGTTAATGCCACTACAAGTAAACAAATCATAATATTTTTTGTAAGAATCATTATTATTGTTTTTTAAAAACCTAAGAAATGATGATGCTCTTAATTTTTTAATGTTAACAAATGCTCTATTTATATTAATTTTGGTGCATGGGAAAGTTTTTCTCCTTAATTGATATTCCATATATATACTTTTGGCAGTAAGAAAATCTTTGACATTTAATTGAATAAATAGTATTTAGTCGTCAGTTTAATTGTACTATCATTAATTCTTGTAAATTCAAGGTGAACTCATAATTTTAGAAAAAACTAATACTTGTAAATTTCGGTCAAAAGAATATTTTTTAAAAAATTTGGAACATGGTCAAAAGAAATTAATTGCACATAAGATTAGAACAAAAAGTCAATTTAGAAAACTAAATGCAGGATTTTATTGCATGCTTTATAATTAGGTGATATCACTCCCTCCGTTTTTAAAGATTGTCATTTTAGAAATTTCACACAGAGTAAGAAATTTATATTTTCCATAAAAATAACATTAAATATTTTAAATCAACCAATAGAAAAATGTACTACAATTATTCTATTGGTCAGAAAAGTCAAACTCATTAAATTTCTGCATTGAAAACCTAAACCGACATTCTTTTTGAAACAAAAATTGATAGCTAAAATGACAATCTTTTATAAAGAGAGGGAATAGTATCAAAGTCTCATACTAAAAGAATAATCAGAATTAAAATTATATCATCAAAATTAAAAAAAAATTTTTTTTTGCCACATAGCTTTGAGTAAATGCAGCACTATAACTAGAATTATTTTTAATGAAGAAAAAAACAATTTCACCAATAACTTTGACTGACCTTTTTGTTATTTTGCCTTTAGAAAATGATGAATTTTAATAGTGAATAATGTATTTTAAGAAAAAAAAAGTTTGACCAATGAATAATGTAATTGATATCTATCGACCTTAACTAAGTCTATTATTGGTTTCTCATTTGTTTTGATAAGTTAACATTGCCTATTAGTATTGGACATTTTGCCTTAAATCCAAATTGAAACCGAAAACCCATAATCGAATTTCCAAATAATTTGAATGGTTTTTAGAATTTTTAGTATGGATACTCGAACCGAACGGGATCCTAATCGGTCCTAAACCGAAATTTCAGTGGGTATCTAAAAAATTGAATGTATTTATATATAAGTAATTTGATTGGGTTATTACAACTTTTTTTTTTTGTATATTTTGGGTTTTCGGTTTGGGTTACAAGGATAATTCAAGTTTTATTTGGATTTTGCATACATTATTATCTAAATGTTCAACGTTATCTTCATCTTCTGATATATGGTATGTTCTCTGGTCCATGCTCTACGTCACTGGATCATGCATTGCTTATAGTAGAGTATGGTTCTCAGAAAGGAGAGCAACTCTTGTTGATGGTGTGAAACCTGCAAATGATCGAGAGGCTGCTACAAATGTTGAGAGAAGAAAAAATTTGCCCAACTAAGGACCAATTCACAACTCCTGGCCCCATTAGCGAGGTGTACATTTTTCTCGTTCATTCCTACATCAACATTTCTAGAAATATTTATAATCTCATACGCATTCTGGTGCATATATGATTTGAAACCACCTCCCAGCTTGTGATCGAGGGTGCAATTAAAACCATCATTTGAACCATGAGGATGTTGCTTCTGCAGAGGATATGGATTTCCAATGTCAGACCAACCAGCCATAAGTGATTAGCAAAAAAACTCAAACTAACTTTAGTAAAATTTTAATACTTACGTTCCAAAAGTTCATACTATGTAGGTTCTAAAGGCTACATATGTTGAATACTAAGTGGTTTGTAAAATGTCTAACGTGGACAGCTTGTTTTCTCTGACTAAAAAAGGCGTTTGAGGCTATCGATCACATCTCCTATGACTCTCTTATGTGACAGGGCATTGAGATTGCTTACATTTCTTTATGATTTTTGTTTTATTTTAACTATTTTTTTAGTTTCCTTTGTAAGCCGATGTGGCAAGTGGAGACAAACTCTTATTACAATGAGGGTGTTGAATAAAATTTTCAACTGTTGAATCACTCCAATAAGGGTGTTGAAAGAAAAAAAATTGCATAGGTGGATTAAACATTGTTGAATTTTATTCAACATGTTGAAAGAAAACTATTGGGTCCCACCAACACTATTTCGACAACTTTTTTTTTGTTGATTGATAAAAATAAGATATGAATAATACACATGTTGGTATTTGATTGGTAGATGAAAATTTATAGATTTTTTTCTCCTATCTATTAAAACTCAATTATTATGTTATAAATTATTTTTTATATTTATAAATTATATATCAAAATTCATAAAAAATTTACTCCATAAATAGAGACTTGCTTCATTTGATTTGGACACATAAAAAACATCAATGGATTCCAACAATAACCCTTTCAACATCCAAAATTATACTAATTATCCTTATAACTACTCATATCCCAATAGTTATCAACCTCAAAATAAATCTTCTAATCAACCTCAAAACATACCAACTTTTGGTTTTCAAATGTAATTTGAGAAGTTTTTATTTGTATGTTCACTTATTTATGTCAATTAAAATAAATGAAGATAAATCTGCAATATAAGAAATAAATCTGCAATACAAAAATAAATATGCAATTCACAATAAATCCGCAAAAAAATAAAATAAATGTCCAATGTAAATGAAAATAAATCTGCAATACGAAAAATAAATCTCTAATACAAGAAATATTTCTGCAATACAAAGATAAATCATTAATGAATATAAAATAAAAGTGGTGGGGTAGGTGTTGAATTTTATTAAACAAAACTATGGTAGAGTATAAAAGTTAAAGAGATGTTGAATTAATATGTGGAGGAGAGAGATGATGATGTGGAAGGTCAAAAGTGAAAAAGAGGGTGTTGAATTATCTCAACCATTGTATATAATCTAAAAGATGAGCTGGATAGCCTCGAAGACCTACTTTTATATAGTAGAATATATATATAGTGTTAGACTTTTCTCCAATGGACATTAATTTTGTTTGCTAAATGAACAAACGATTGCAGATACAATATCATGTTAAGCACATAATATGAACTAATCTTCTCAAAACAGATTTCGTGTGGGTTCAGGCCCAGCTCACAAAAGTGGTGGGGTAGGGTGTTGAATTTTGTTAAACAAAACTATGGTAGAGTATAAAAGTTAAAGAGATGTTGAATTAATATGTGGAGGAGAGAGGTGATGATGTGGAAGGTCAAAAGTGAAAAAGAGGGTGTTGAATTATCTCAACCATTGTATATAGTCTAAAAGATGAGGTGGATAGCCTCAAAGACATACTTTTATATAGTAGAATATATATATAATGTTAGACTTTTCTCCAATGGACATTAATTTTGTTTGCTAAATGAACAAACTATTGCAGATACAATATCATGTTAAGCACATAATATGAACTAATCTTCTCAAAACAGATTTCGTGTGGGTTCAGGCCCAGCTCACAAAAAATTATTTATATATAAGTAATTTGATTGGGTTATTACAATTTTTTTTTGTATATTTTGGGTTTTCGGTTTTGGTTACAAGGATAATTCAAGTTTTATTTGGATTTTGCATACATTATTATCTAAATGTTCAACGTTCTCTTCATCTTCCGATATATGGTATGTTCTCTGGCCCATGCTCTACGTCACTTGATCATGCATTGCTTATAGTAGAGTATGGTTCTCAGAAAGGAGAGCAACTCTTGTTGATGGTGTGAAACCTGCAAATGATCGAGAGGCTGCTACAAATGTTGAGAGAAGAACAAATCTGCCCAACTAAGGACCAATTCACAACTCTTAGCCCCATTAGCGAGGTGTACATTTTTCTCGTTCATTCCTACACCAACATTTCTAGAAATATTTATAATCCCATACGCATTCTGGTGCATATATGATCTGAAACCACCTCCCAGCTGGTGATCGAGGGTGCAATTAAAACCATCATTTGAACCAGGAGGATGTTGCTTCCGCAGAGGATATGGATTTCCAATGTCAGACCAACCAGCCATAAGTGATTAGCAAAAAAACTCAAACTAACTTTAGTAAAATTTTAATACTTACGTTCCAAAAGTTCATACTATGTTGGTTCTAAAGGCTACATATGTTGAATGCTAAGTGGTTTGTAAAATGTCTAACGTGGACACTCTCAAACCCTAGAGCTTGTTTTCTCTGACTAAAAAAGGCCTTTGAGGCTATCG
Organism: Iberis pinnata; assembly: GCA_900406425.1. Taxonomy (NCBI): domain Eukaryota; kingdom Viridiplantae; phylum Streptophyta; class Magnoliopsida; order Brassicales; family Brassicaceae; genus Iberis; species Iberis pinnata. Next base: position 5,589 of record OVBE01016435.1, on the reverse strand, counting down.
ACCACATCACCTATGACTCTCTTATGTGACAGGGCGTTGAGATTGCTTACATTTCTTTATGATTTTTGTTTTATTTTAACTATTTTTTTAGTTTCGTTTGTAAGCTGATGTGGCAAGTGGAGACAAACTCTTATTACAATGAGGGTGTTAAATAAAATTTTCAACTTGACTCACTCCAATAAGGGTGTTGAAAGAAAAAAAATTGCATAGGTGGATTAAACATTGTTGAATTTTATTCAACATGTTGAAAGAAAACTATTGGGTCCCACCAACACTATTTCGACAACTTTTTTTTTGTTGATTGATAAAAATAAGATATGAATAATACACATGTTGGTATTTGTTTGGTAGATGAAAATTTATAGATTTTTTTTCTCCTATCTATTAAAACTCAATTATTATGTTATAAATTATTTTTTACATTTATAAATTATATATCAAAATTCATAAAAAAATTTACTCCATAAATAGAGACTTGCTTCATTTGATTTGGACACATAAAAAAACATCAATGGATTCCAACAATAACCCTTTTAACATCCATAATTATACTAATTATCCTTATAACTACTCATATCCCAATAGTTATCAACCTCAAAATAAATCTTCTAATCAACCTCAAAACATACCAACTTTTGGTTTTCAAATGTAATTTGAGAAGTTTTTATTTGTATGTTCACTTATTTATGTCAATTAAAATAAATGAAGATAAATCTGCAATATAAGAAATAAATCTGCAATACAAAAATAAATATGCAATTCACAATAAATCTGTAACAAAATAAATAAATGTCCAATGTAAATGAAAATAAATCTGCAATACGAAAAATAAATCTCTAATACAAGAAATATTTATGCAATATAAAGATAAATCTTTAATGAATATAAAATAAAAGTGGTGGGGTAGGTGTTGAATTTTATTAAACAAAACTATGGTAGAGTATAAAAGTTAAAGAGATGTTGAATTAATATGTGGAGGAGAGAGGTGATGATGTGGAAGGTCAAAAGTGAACAAGAGGGTGTTGAATTATCTCAACCATTGTATATAGTCTAAAAGATGAGGTGGATAGCCTCAAAGACCTACTTTTATATAGTAGAATATATATAGAGTGTTAGACTTTTCTCCAATGGACATTAATTTTGTTTGCTAAATGAACAAACGATTGCAGATACAATATCATGTTAAGCACATAATATGAACTAATCTTGTCAAAACAGATTTCGTATGGGTTCAGGCCTAGCTCACAAAAAAGTGGGAAAAGTCCAATGGTCCAATGCCAAAATATGTTTTTTTATTTGTTTGCTTTTGGGAAAAAGTCCTTAAAATATTAGAAAAGGAAATCAAAAATAGATTATAACATAACTTGTAATAAAAAAATATATAAATATTCTGAAATAAAATCCCAACATTTATCTTATAGTACTGAAAACCTGAAAAATTACAGAAAATAATTAGTTTGACTTTATCAAATTTCCTTGACTAAGCCTGTGTTGGTTTCACTTATTTAAATAGGACTTTAAGATTACAAATTGTGTCAGGGAGTAATTACGATAAGCTCAAAGCCAAGGTTATTAACTTACTTGCAAAATAAAGAAAAAAATGTTAGGTGAAATAGAACAATTGAAAAATCACTTAAGAAGAAGAATATAAATAATATATAATTGACGATATCAATTGAGCAAAGCAAAATCCACACAAATATAAAAAATTTTCTTCTAAAAATAAGAAATATTATTAATTTTAATTTATTTTATTTATTACATATGATTCAGAGATCTTATAGTTCTTTTGTATTATTTTTGACAACAACAACGTTGAGGTTCTTGAAAAGTACGAGAAGCACATTGTCCATCACTATAGCCAGCTACAATACAATCATTCAAACATTCATGCCATCCATAAGTAGCGGAGCACAAATTATGGCAGTAGTCATATGAAAATGCTGTTATCTCTGCATCTACACAAACCCGTTATAAATATGTATCCCTCTATCTTATACTACAACAAATAAAATCAATTATATTACCTTTTTATATAACAAAATTTCACCATAATTATTGAATGTGTAAAACAAAAAAATGGTCAATAAAAATTAAAACTCCATATGCTTATACATTGCTTTTATAATGATTAATTCTAGTTAAAAACTAACTAAAAATTAAAACATACCTGAGGCGAGAACTTGGTATTCAAACAATGAAAGTGTTAATGCCACTATAAGTAAACAAATCATAATATTTTTTGTACGAATCATTATTATTGTTTTTTTAAAAACATAAGAAATGACGATGCTCTTAATTTTTTGATGTTAACAGATGTTCTATTTATATTAATTTTAGTGCATGGGAAAGTTTTTCTCCTTAATTGATATTCCATATGTGCACGTAGAAATTATACTTTTGGCAGTGAGAAAATCTTTGACATTTAATTGAATAAATAGTATTTAGTCGTCAGTTTAATTGTACTATCATTAAGTTCTTGTAAATTCAAGGTGAACTCAAAATTTTAGAAAAAACTAATACTTGTAAATTCGGTCAAAAGAATATTTTTTAAAAAATTTGGAACATGGTCAAAAGAAATTAATTGCAATAAGATTAGAACAAAAAGTCAATTTAGAAAACTAAATGCAGGATTTTATTGCATGCATTATAATTAGGTGATATCATATACTCCCTCCGTTTTTAAAGATTGTCATTTTAGAAATTTCACACAGAGTAAGAAATTTATATTGCCATAAAAATAACATTAAATATTTTAAAGCAATCAATAGAAAAGAGTACGACAATTATTCTATTGGTCAGAAAAGTCAAACTCTTTAAATTTCTGCATTGAAAACCTAAACCGACATTCTTTTTGAAACAAAAATTTAAAGCTAAAATGACAATATTTTATAAACAGAGGGAATAGTATCAAAGAGTGATACTAAAAGAATAATCAGAATTAAAATTATATCATCAAAATTAAAACAACTTTTTTTGCCACATAGCTTTGAGTAAATGCAACACTATAATCAGAATTATTTTTAATGAAGAAAAAAAGCAATTTCACCAATAACTTTGACTGACCTTTTTGTTATTGTATATAACTCAGATTTTGCCTTTAGAAAATGATGAATTTTAATAGTGAATAATGTATTTTAAGAAGAAAAAAAGTTTGACCAAAGAATAATGTAATTGATATTTATCGACCTTGACTAAGTCTATTATTGGTTTCTCATTTGTTTTGATAAGTTAACATTGCCTATTAGTATTGGACATTTTGCCTTAATTCCAAACTGAAACCGAAAACCCATAATCGAATTTCCAAATAATTTGAATGGTTTTTAGAATTTTTAGTATGGATACTCGAAACGAACGGGATCCTAATCGTCCCTAAACCGAAATTTCAGTGGGTATCTAAAAAATTGAATGTATTTATATATAAGTAATTTGATTGGGTTATTACAATTTGTGTTGTATATTTTGGGTTTTCGGTTTGGGTTACAAGGATAATTCAAGTTTTATTTGGATTTTGCATACACTATTATCTAAATGTTCAACGTTCTCTTCATCTTTAGATATATGGTATGTTCTTTGGCCCATGCTCTACATCACTAGATCATGCATTGCTTATAGTAGAGTATGGTTCTCAGAAAGGAGAGAAACTCTTGTTGATGGTGTGAAACCTGCAAATGATCAAGAGGCTACTACAAATGTTGAGAGAAGAACAAATCTGTCCAACTAAGGACCAATTCACAACTCCTGGCCCCATTAGCGAGGTGTACATTTTTCTCGTTTATTCCTACACCAACATTTCTAGAAATATATGATCTGAAACCACCTCCCAGCTGGTGATCGAGGGTGCAATTAAAACCATCATTTGAACCAGGAGGATGTTGCCTCTGCAGAGGATATGGATTTCCAATGTCTAACCAACCAGCCATAAGTGATTAGCAAAAAAACTCAAACTAACTCTAGTAAAATTTTAATACTTACGTTCCAAAAGTTGAGACTATGTTGGTTCATAAGGCTACATATGTTGAATACTAAGTGGTTTGTAAAATGTCTAACGTGGACAATCTCAAACCCTAGAGCTTGTTTTCTCTGACTATAAAAGGTCTTTGAGGCTATCCACCACATCTCCTATGACTCTCTTATGTGATAGGGCGTTGAGATTGCTTGCATTTCTCTATGATTTTTGTTTTATTTTAACTATTCTTTTTAGTTTCCTTTGTAAGCTGACGTGGCAAGTGGAGACAAACTCTTATTACAATGAGGGTGTTGAATAAAATTTTCAACTGTTGAATCACTCCAATAAGGGTGTTGAAAGAAAAAAAATTGCATAGGTGGATTAAACATTGTTGAATTTATTTAACATGTTGAAAGAAAACTTTTGGGTCCCACCAACACTCTTTCGACAACTTTTTGTTTTTGTTGATTGATAAAAATAAGATATGAATAATACACATGTTGGTATTTAATTGGTAGATGAAAATTTAGAGATTTTTTTTCTCCTATCTATTAAAACTCAATTATTATTTTATAAATTATTTTTTATATTTATAAATTAGATATCAAAATTCAAAAAAAAATTTACTCCATAAATAGAGACTTGCTTCATTTGATTTGGACACATAAAAAAACATCAATGGATTCCAACAATAACCCTTTTAACATCCAAAATTATACTAATTATCCTTATAACTACTCATATCCCAATAGTTATCAACCTCAAAATCAATATTCTAATCAACCTCAAAACATACCAACTTTTGGTTTTCAAATGTAATTTGAGAAGTTTTTATTTGTATGTTCACTTATTTATGTCAATTAAAATAAATGAAGATAAATCTGCAATATAAGAAATAAATCTGCAATACAAAAATAACTATGCAATTCACAATAAATCTGCAAAAATAAATAAATGTCCAATGTAAATAAAAATAAATTTGCAATACGAAAAATAAATATCTAATACAAGAAATATTTCTGCAATACAAAGATAAATCTGTAATGAATATAAAATAAAAGTGGTGGGGTAGGGTGTTGAATTATATTAAACAAAACTATTGTAGAGTATAAAAGTTGAAGAGATGTTGAATTAATATGTGGAGAAGAGAGGTGATGATGTGGAAGGTCAAAAGTGAAAAAGAGGGTGTTGAAATATCTAAATATTCAACGTTCTCTTCATCTTTTAATATATGGTATGTTCTCTGGCCCATGCTCTACATCAGTGGATCATGCATTGCTTATAGTAGAGTATGGTTCTCAGAAAGGAGAGCAGCTCTTGTTGATGGTGTGAAACCTGCAAATGATCGAGAGGCTGCTACAAATGTTGAGAGAAGAACAATCTGTCCAACTAAGGACCAATTCACAACTCCTGGCCCCATTAGCGAGGTGTACATTTTTCTCGTTCATTCCTACACCAACATTTTTAGAAATATTTATATCCTTTACGCATTCTGGTGCATATATGATATGAAACCACCTCCCAGCTGGTGATCGATGGTGCAATTAAAACCATCATTTGAATCAGGAGGATGTTGCCTCTGTAGAGGATATGGATTTCCAATGTCAGACCAACCAGCCATAAGTGATTAGCAAAAAAAC
>OVBE01016434.1:0-10949 GCA_900406425.1 Iberis pinnata | reverse complement strand
TATATATATATATATATTAAAGTAAACTTATTCATACAAAATTTAAATTGTAGGAAGTGTGCATCTTTACCATTAGATAATAATGTATAACTAATGGATTTTAGCTGGTGCACAAAAGAAAAAGAAATAACTAATTTTAACTATACAACTTTATCAAGCGTGTTTTATGAAATTAGTTTTTAAAAACAACCAATAGGAAAATCACACAAATAAAAATAACATAATAGTTTGGGAAATTCACAATATGATGTATGAGAGCACACACCTAAATTAGGTATATGATTTAATGTAGGTTTCAATTGAAAGGGATTCATCCCTGCGAACTACCAACTTTACTGTAGGAATTTATAATTTTGATTCGAAAATCAGTAAATATAAGAAAATACAGTTAAGAATATTATATATTCACCAGTTTTTCTCAGCAATAAAAAGATATAATAAGTTGTTGTATCATCGTTGTTGCATTGCTACTAAACCAGGGTTTAAATCTGGTCACTCATATAACAAAAGCATTTTTTCAATTTATAGAATTTGGACTGAACTGACTGCTTAGAAATTAATGTGACAAAAAATTACAAATAAAGCAATCGATATCGCTATATTAAGAGTAGAACAATCATTTCATGTTGACTTGATTAGTTATATATTTGCAAAACCGTTAAAAGAACAATGCTTTAATTTATAGAATTGATACTCCCTTTCTTTTATTTTATTTAACGTTTAAAATAAATGTACACATATTAAAAAAAAAAAAGAATTCTTTGAAACACCATCAAAAGAAGTTCAAATTCCAAAAATACCGTACATTCCTAAAAGTTTCAAAAATACCACACACTCCTCAAAGTTTCAAAAATATCACAAATATGAAAAGTGAATTTTAAGAGGCTAGAATTTAAAATTTTATGTTTAGGTTCATTAAATAGAGTTTAGGGTTTAGTTTTGAAGGGGGTATGGTTTGGTTTTAGGGTTTAAATTTAAAATTTTAAAGCTATTTCAAAATTTGTGGTATTTTTTGGAACAAAAACATTTTTGTGGTATTTTTGAAACTTTTGGAAGTGTGTGGTATTTTTGAAATAAACTAGTTTTTGTGGTATTTTTGAGAATTCCCCTTAAAAAATTATATCAACAACTATTTCATATATTAATTGAAACATCCAACACAAAAGAATTCATAAAATATATCAACAACATAATTAATTTAACATAATTAATTATAATAATAAACGATGAAAAATAAACTTTGACAATGTTTCCAAAAAGAAAATCTTACTACCTAACGAATTAATAAATCCATTAAGTTTCTTTTTAATAATCAATTCCAACTACATAAAATCATCGTTTGTTTTTGCTATCATTTCCGGGATGGGACTCCATAATCTTACAAAAATGTTGTTGAAGTTCGCCACATTATTTTTCATATATTTGTTGCATCTTCATATATCTGATTTTCGCGGATCCCATATTCACCCAACCAAAAAACTATATTGGTTTGTCGAATATCTTATCATTAATCTCATCACAACATAATATTGAAAAATTTTCGTATCATAAAAAGATCCAAAATTTTTCATAAAAATAACATATTCAACGGTGTAAAAACCAAAAAATCAAATTTTACAAATAATAAATAAAACATCACTATTTTCCAGTCAGAGAAATATCGTGTAAACATGTAGATATCAATACATGTCATTAACCTGATTAAAATTGTGCAAATAGCTAAATACATATCACATATGGTCCAAGAAGACCCAATCATACTCTCAACTTTATGTCGAAATCCCAAACTTTACGGATTATTAAAAATTAATATTTATGTAAAGAGGAAAAAATAAAAAAACACAAAAGCTCTGTAATTACTTAATCTAATAGTTTTAACTAACGTCCAAAAGTCAAAGGTTTATTTTCAAGGGTCTACATTTCCTATATTTCTAATTGAAAAGTTTCTTGTTAGTTGTTTAAGATATCCACTTTCACCCAATTTAACTGTTTTACAGTTAAATTATTAGGTATATTCATACAAAATAATAAGCTATAGAAATTGCACAGTATAAACCAGAAAGCAACATATAGGAAAACTTTATACCCCCTTTGTTTGATGTTTAAAAATTTTGCATACCATAAAACTTATTTAATTTTCTTAGAACATCACCAACTATAATTAATTTAGTTAATCAAAAATCAATATGCAAAATATGAATAGTCAAAAATCAGTATAACTACTAATTTTTACATAAAAATTCAAAACGTGTTGGGAAAAAGTAATAAATTTATTAAGTACTCTCTATGTTCCAATAAATAAGATTTTCTAGAGACATTAAAATATATGGTGTTCTCAAATATCTATGCAATTTTTATAATTTACAATCAATTTAAAAATAAAATCTTATTATTGATTGGTTAAATTTTTATTTTTTTATTTTTGTGATTTTGCTAAAAAACCTTATATTTTGATAGAAATCGAACCGCAAAATCTTTAAGCATCGGTGCGTATATAAAGAAGATTTATACTGTTTTAGTGACAACCAGTCTTATAATTACATGCGTACGCATATTTGTTTACGTAATATACTACTCCCTCCGTTTCGCAATAAGTGTCGTTTTAGACTTAAAATTTTGTTTCATAAAAAGTGTCATTTTAGGTTTACAATACAGAAATTAAATGGGTTTGACTTTTTTGACCAATTGAATAATTGCAGTATTTTTTTCTATTGGTTGATTTAGAATATTTAATGGTGTTTTTATGGAAAACATAAATTTCTTAATATATGTGCAAAATTCTAAAATGACAACTTGTTGTCAATTAGAGGGAGTAGTAATTAATATGTACTTAAGTAAATGAATTAGTACGCTAATTTATGCAAAATTTGTGGCTCATGATCCCAAATCTCCGACAAATGTAGTATTAACGTCATTTAAATTTCACATCTGCTCATTAAAGATGACAATCTCCTTTAAGAATTTCATTTTAATTCATTTATTATGTGTATAAACGTATACTACAATTTTTGTGGCTAAAAATCGTGTTACTTTATCGTGTCCTTATTGCAACATTAATAAGCAAGATTCGTGTGATCTTGCCTCTTGATATTTCAACCAAATAATTTTTATTTTTTCAATAGCTGTTCACAGTTCTTACCTTTGGTCGAGGGGTGCCCACGTTTTAACTGTAAATAATTTCCACAAGTTCGGTGAAAAATCCAGCCAAAAAAAAATATATATATATTACTTGAGTAATATTTTGCGGATTCAACCAAATCGTCATTTGGTTTGTTTTCTGTTGTTATCAATTAAAATCTCTTCGACGAAAAATATAATATACCTACTAAAATCAGAGTCGGTCTATAACATAAGCATGTGAAGCCACCGATTAGGACACTACCATTTTGAATACATTTTCACTAAAATAAAAGGGCATTTTTCTTGAAATAAAAGGATGTTTTTCTTGAATTAGAATGCATTTTTCTTGCAATAAAAGAGATTTTGTTGAAATTTTTAAACATTATATCATAAGAATATATATATATATATATATATATATATATAATTGGCACATTTTTCGAATTTGTGTAGGGCATCCAAAAACGTTGGACCAACACTGTCTAAAATATGCTATTCTGATTGATTTTTTAAACGTCAAACAGAAAAATAAAAGCAAAATATCCACTTTTAGTTTACCTAGATTTACTTAATAATTTTTAATTTGGTAATTTATAGTTGATATTAAAATAAAACCAATATGTGCAATTTTAATCAATTTATGATTAGGGGCAATGTAGACCATTGAGGGTGCTCATGCCCCCATAAATTTTTGAAATTTTATTTTATATTTAGTTAAAATCAATTATATGTTCATTAAATTTAAATGTATATTCTCCTTTTTCTTTTGGCCAACTTAAAAAATTGCTTGAGATTTGCCACTGGTTATGATGATCTCTAAACTTTTTTTAGTGAATCTAAGATTAAAAATATTTCTAGTTATTGTCACTAGCACTTAGTTGAGTACTTCTGATAGAGTGTAGACATGTTTCCCAAACAAACAAACAAACAAAAAAATGAGATCTTTTTCAAGTTTGAATGCCGGTCAAAAAGAACCTTAAATTACTCGTTCAGACCCAACACAATGTTTAGACTTTCGGATTTGTATGTTTTCAATTAACCACCAAAATTCAGCATCATCTCGCGCTATCAATGGATCATATATGTATAATTTTTTTTTTTTTTTGATAAACCGTGGGAGTTCTGAGCCTTTGGTCCATAATCTTCCCCGGTGCCCGGAACCAGCCGTTGATAATACCTATTTAAGGCGTAAATCACTCTTCCCAACGAGTTTGAACTAGTGACCTTGAACACTCCAAAGAGTGTCTTAACCACTAGACCAAAGTCCCTTGGTGATATATGTATAATTGACTCCAAAAATCATTAATCTATAATGTACATATATATTAATATAGCAAATGGACACACACATATAAAATAAAGGGTTTAAATTTAAATAATTAGAGGAAATATATATGTTTTTAATTATAATCATAATTAGAGCTTAATATAATTAGTTGCACGCATGATATCATGTTAAACCAAAGAAGGGTCAAACATATATGAACCCTAGTCAGCTTAGAAATGTAATTAATATATATATTTATATAAGAAACATATCTCTTAGTATATAGATAAGTAAACGAAAACTTTAATTGATGGATCAATCTCTCAGTGAGATTGTAAACACACAACTAATTAATCACTCTTAGACGTTATTCATTAATCAAGCTCCTAATAATGGCTGCTTGTGGGCTATTGGGATCAATGGTCTCCAAAAGCTGAGACAATCGATCACTGAGATCATCAGCTTCTTGGTTCAAGTTTCTTATGTAGTTGCAGGTCTCTTGTAACACTTTTGACGCTGATACCTATACATATTATCAATTGTACAACATTTCAATTAATCAGGAATTTCAACTAAATATTCAAAATGGGTCTTAGCATGAAGTGATAATGATGCGTAGAACCGGTCCTAAAATTTTGGGGTTTGAAACAAAATTAAAGAAAAATTACGGCTAATATTTCATTTATTCATTTTTTGGGTAATAATTTTTTTTCAAAATACACCTATATATATATATATATAATTTTAAATTTTGGGACTTATAAAATATAAAATATGAGGATTCCAGGCAAATGTCTCATTAGACTTTGCTCAGAATCGATCTTCTTATTGATGTTTATTAAGTTTTAACGAAGAATGTGAAAATATCTAGAAGTAAGTAACGACTAATCTCAATGCATAATATTACAGTATATATGCATGCGAATTATGATATGCACGTACGTCATTATAAAGATAAAACTTAAGATAAATTATATGTTTTTCAATAATATATATTAAACCATACTATTATGAAAATAATGCTTCAATATTTATAGAAACTGGCCTTTTTAGTTATAATTAAAAAAAAACTAGGATAAATAAATATATAAATAAAAAACGTCGGTGTGACGGTGTTGTACAAAACTATGTGTTGGCGTTGATAGTCCGTGAAGTAATGTAGTTGTTTCATGCACATTCAATGTTTAATATAATAAGTAATTAAGTAAGTAGTAAAAATTAATTAAAAGCTTAATGCTGAAGTTAGGGGAAATATGTTTCCCTATTCTCCTCAAAGTCCGGTTATTGGTCAAAAGTCTTTTTTTTTTGTTTGAAACTTTCAAAATGTACATTATACGTATAATAATCTCACACACGTAATTCGATAGTATAATGCACTATTCCAACATGTTGTATACTGTATATAGGTATATGTTTCTCTATTGAACATAGTAAATAATCCTAATTAAACCATTAAAGTCAAACTTATGTAACTATCATGGCCGGTTTTAAGACCAAGCATGTCAAGCACGAGCTTGCGGTTCATTTTTATTTTCAAAATTTTTGTTTAAGAACCGACCCATTTAAAAAATTTTAGTTTAAGAATCGATTCATTTTTTAATTTTAGATTATACTTTTTAAAATCTCATGACCAGTCCTGGTAACTATCAGAGTTGGGAGTAAAAGAAAATTACCGAGTTGGAACGACGGTTCTGGCGAATCTCTGGAATAGATTGTCGAAGCTTAGAGATAAGATCGGTGATCTGATCATCGCTAATTCTTGATGAAGAGCTTCCTTGTCTTGACCTTCTGCTAGACGACATTTTGATTTGATCAAAAGATATTTATGAATCAAAGGAACGCTCTGCTTAATTTGTTGATGGCTTGTGTGTGTTAGAAACGAAAGGGAGAAGAAATAAGAAGAAGTAGAAGAAGACACTTTGTAATTATATAGAGAGGTTAGGACCACTACTTGTATATATATAAAGAAAGAAAAGAGAAGAGAGAGCTACAAACAAACTTAAATAGGGATGTTGGGCGTTGTGAAGACAAGTGCATAAGAGAGAGCAGTGGTTTACAATTCCTCTCTTGATTACATGACACGTGATTTACAATTTCTCGGATTGTGATGTATATTACATTATTATATATCGTACACTAAAAAATAAAAGTAAGAAAATAATGATAATTAATTGTTAAATAACATTTTGTATAACATGGATCAAGTGGTCTAGTGATTGTATCACCATTGTTGTCTTGTTACCATATCTCAAACTTGGCCACTCATATAGCGAGTGTCTTTTCTATTATCTATGGAGTTTGGGCTACTGGACCGGGCAGTTATGACCCAGAAATTAATGTGACAAAAAAATATTTTGTGTAGAATTACTGTTAGAGATATAATATCTCATCTCAAAAACTTAATGAGACAATGCATTAATAAATACATAAGTGATATGAACCATTTTTTTTTTTTTGACAACAAAAAACGCTTAAATTAAAGTAACGACAAAAGTTCTTCACACCATAGAGGTGGACAATGATTAACAAAAGAGAAAAGGAAATTCCGTTGACATGCTGATCTTGCCAGAATGTCGGCGTATTTATTCCAGTCTCTACGACGATGCGTTAGAGAAAACTCTGGAATGCTTTCCTTAAGAAAATTCACCTCAGCTATCTCCGTTGCGAAAGCAGGCCATTGAGTAGGATCTTCTAGTAGATGAATTAGGTCCGTTGAATCCGTACTGAATTTGTTACAAAGATTCCCTTGAGATTGTAGACATTGCATGGCCCAGAGGAGCGCTAGTAATTTTGTATGGAGTGGAGAGGAACCACACCTGATGCCTGCACAACCCATCACGGTAGTACCAGTATCTGAAGAAAAGAACCATCCGATACCACTTATAGTATCACCTGACTTCCAGGATCCATCCAAACTACATCAGTTTGGAATGGCATGTCCTCCTTCAGCCGAAATAATTAGTTGATATGAACCATTTCATTCATTGTTAATTGGTTTTGATTTGAAAAATCATAATCTCAACATGGTATCATAACTCATCCGTTTCGCTACTCGCGAAATTGGTCATGTCAATTTTACCCAAATTAATCAATCCATAATTAATGGTTAATGACACATGTTATTTCGAAGGAGCATATTAGAGATATAAAATTTCATATTGAAAATTCAATGAAATAACACATTAATACTCCTTCCATTTCGTTTTACAAGTTTTTCTATAGTTTTGTTTTTGTTTCAAATTAACTATCTTTTTAGATTTCAATAAAAAACTAAATCCATTTAGCTTTCCTGACCAATAAAATAATTGTAATAATTTTTTTATTGGTTGATTTAGAATATTTATTGCTATTTTGTGGAAATATAAAATTCTTAATGTGTGAAATTTTTTTTTAAAAACAATTATTTCGATATCAGGTACTCCTTTCATAACAATTATATTATAGTATGTAATATTTTATTTTTTTCAGATTATGTAATATATATTTACTTGCTCTCCTTGATGTAAATTTGGTGAGAATGCATCTTTAAGACCAAACGACCACATCCAAAAGTAAAACTACTTTTTTCATAGAGAAAGTATTTACAGTGGGAATCAATTTCTGTTATAAATCAGTCAAACAAAGAGCACTGAAATATCATAACCACTTTGTTTTAACTTATTACACTAGGTAGTGAAGTGTAACGGTTGTTTATAAAGTCAACAAATAAATATAAATATATAATCATTATCATTTTTTGGATCCATGATACGTAAAACCAAGAAGATTTTGTAGATCAGTTATAGATACGGGTAAATAAAAATAATGGACCTAGGATATTTGATAGGAACGTACGGTATCTATCCTAAACACTAGGCAGGGCCTAGTCTTAATTTAAGCTCTATCACGTGTAACTCAGTAGGATACTCTACTCTAGCTTGTGTTTGCTTAGGATATAATATTATTATAGTGATATACGTAAAAACATTGAATTGATATTTTGCTCATAAGGAAAAGATTAGTGTGACAAAAAAAATAGTTTATAGAATTTTTAACAATCGAACTTGAATAATGTGGACTATGTATCGAACATGGTTATTTGTTACGCAAGTATATCTTTTTCTATTTATAGAGTTTGAACTATTGGATTGTCTATGATAGTTTTAAATTGACAAAACAAAAATAATGTCGACAATTATCTAAAGCCGTGAATGTAAAAAAAAAACAAAAGAATAAAACGTTTTCTCATAGATATCGATCAGACGCAATGTGCCTTATATACATAAGTTATTAACCTAAGACAAGAGAAGATAATTACAAACTTCAACATGAAGTTCTATGTATTTACATAAGTGTCTATATCCTATTATACTCTTCCCTCCTTTCCCCCCCCCTCCCCCGCTTCAAGGTGGAGTATGAAGATCCCAAATACCTAGCTTAAACTTGAAGGCTTCAACCTCTCGTCTTCCTACGGCTTTAGTGAATATATCAGCTAGTTGGGTGTGAGTCGATGTATGGGCGGGAGCGATAATACCACGAACTATTTCATCACGAATAAAATGGCAATCATATTCGATGTGTTTCGTCCTTTCATGGAAAACATGATTAGCGCTCAGGTGTGGTGCGGATTGGTTATTACAATACAAGGGTATTGGTGCTGAACAGTCAACACCGAGAGTCTGAAGTAGTTCCCGTAGCCAAAGTAGTTCACAAACTGTATCTGCCATTGACTGATATTCGGCTTCTGCGGACGATCGGGAAACGGTGTCTTGCTTGCGGGTCTTCCAAGATATTGGTGAAGAAGCTAACTGAATAAACCATGATGTTACCGATGGTTGGGATAAAGGGTAGCCTGCCCAGTCCGAGTCCGACCAAACGAAGAGGTGTATCGGATCGTAAAAGGATGCCTTGTCCGGGGTTTAGTTTCAAATATCACACCACCCTTAATACAACCTCCCAATGTTCCAATCGTGGTGCCTGCATAAATTGGGACAAGAGATGAATAGAGAAAGATAAGGCAGGTCGTGTGACTCCCAAATAGATCAACCGACCTACTAAACGATGATAGTGTGATGGATCATCAAAGAAAGGACCATCGGCAAGAGGCAGTTTTTGGTTCTGCTCAATAGGGAAGGGAAATAGGTTTTGAGCCAAGTAAGCCAATTTTTAAAATCAATTCAAGGGTATACTTGCGTTGGCAAAGATACATACCCTTAGAGCTTCTAACCACTTTTATACAAGGAAGTACTTTAGTACCTTGAGATACTTCATTCAAAAACATGAACTCAAGTATTCCTTAAACTCTTGCAGCATGTCGGGTGAGCTTCCAGTGATTATCAAGTTATCGACATAAACAAGGACATGTAGAGGATGGTGAGTTTTGGGATTGAGCATCATGAAAAGAGAATGACCCGATTAGGACCGAGTGAAACCGAAGGAAGTGAGGGCAGTGGCAAGTTTGGCGAACCAACATCTGGGAGCCTGACGTAAACCATATAAGGACTTATGCAAACGGCAAACATGTTTCTTATCAATGGTATAGAAACCAGGCGGTGGGTGAATGTAGACTTTGTAATCTAAATCACCATGTAGAAACGCGTTGTGAACGTCTATTTGGTGGACTTCCCAATCACGAGTGACAACAATCTGCAAAAAAGAACGGATAGCAACCATCTTGCACACATGAACAAACGTCTCTTTGTAATTGAGACCCTCAGTTTGATGGTTCCCGAGAATCACGAGACGTGCCTTATATCTCTCTAAGGAACCGTCAAACCGATATTTCAATGTGTAAACCCATTTAGAACCAAGAGCTTTCTTGTGTGGTGGTAATGTCTCGATCGTCCATGTTCCATTAGCATCAAGAGCATCTATCTCATGACAGATAGCTAATCGCCAATTAGCATCTTGAACAACTTCAGCATAAGATCGAGGTATGTGTCCAGAGGTAAGTGCTTCGAGATAAGTACGGTGTGATGCAGAAAACCGCGAACAATCAACATAGGTCGACAATGGATACCAAGAGGAGTCTTCAAAATCAGAATCATTGCCAAGATGTGTTGTATTCGTGATATAATCTTGGAGTTTAACAGATTGTTGCGTGGGATGTGAGCTGCGGCGAAACGGATCAGGTGGCACTGGAACAGATGATTCAGGTGTTGTAGATGATAGTAGGATTTTTCCGGTCAATTCCTATTATACTATTATGTCGTTGTAGTAGTAATAGGTGTCAATCCAAGTGGGTGCAGACATTAACCACTCTAGATGCAAATGGATTCTACTAATTCAAGTCGAACAAGAAGAATGAGTTTTACTAACAGTTCCTAAACAAACAAACATGCATAAAATAAACAGGACATGAAAGATGACATGCATAAAAGAAAGCTAAGGAAAACAGCAAGTTAAGTAAAAACAGGGAATAAAATAAGGGTAAGATGCAATCAAAAGGGGACAGTTCCTGAGGACAAAGGTTATTAACTGGTGATCCTTCCTGATTCTCCTAAATGTCTAAAATACCTCAATCAACGAGCTATTCCCTAGACAGCAGATTCATAAGCAACCAAGTTCAATCTCTTGATAAATA
>OVBE01016433.1:0-10949 GCA_900406425.1 Iberis pinnata | reverse complement strand
ATATATATACAAAAACGAAAAAAAATTCTAGTCAAAAATACGGGTTTCTACAGGGGGGCTCTTAGTTTTGCAGAAGCTTTAGTTGTAGCCTTTGAAGCATTCTTTCTAGTTGAGGATTTAGAGGGCTGAAGTCCTGAAGGAAGTGAGATGTTGACTTTTTCTATTCTCGGACCAAGGCGATTAGATATATAAGGTCGAGGTGACTGAATGATATCAGTAGGAGTAGCAATAACTTGCAGAGATTGATATCTAGTTTTTGTCACTTGGGAAGGTGGATTTTCAGGTAAAGTATTTTCTGTCAGGAGCCAAGATGATGCCGGGGGCAGCAAAGTTATCATATCTAATCTTGATATCTTGGAAATTCCAAAAAGTAGGGATTGTCAAAGATCCTGGGGCTTCTGAGGATAGATGGTAATTTGGTTGAAGTCTCTCCAAGGCTGGACGTCAAGAATTTTGAGGACTACCTTCAATCATGAGTTGTTTGCCAGGACGTTGGGGAAGGTCTAGAGTTATTCTTTCATGGGATACAAGAGCAGGGGGTTTAGGAGGATGAGGTATAGAGTCCACTTGGTCTTCCCTATATGCTCTGTTTGATGAGGGAATGATATTGAATTCATTTGAGCCATATCTTCGGTAATTGTCATGACTGGCATGAAAATAGGAATCTGAATCAGCAATAGTTTTCCAGGAAAATTATCCTTGCCTAAGATATGGCCTATAGAAAGATCGAGAATTGAAGTTCTCTTCATGATTTCTTTGTCGATAAAGGTAGTTTTGATCTATGTTGTCTCTGTTGATTCTACGAAAGCTTGCTGGATTGACCTTGAGAGAACCAGCTCTAGATTCATACCGGGATGGTTCTCTAGCTGAACATCTAGAGGCAAGCTTGCATTTATCATCTTCAAGTCGAGAGAGCGTTTTCTGTTGCGAGATTCCCAAATGTCTCGAAGAGCTAGATGAAGGTTTAGGATGTGGACAGTCACGTTCGTCATGGGATAGATGGAGACAGTTGAAGCAATGTTTCTCGAGCTTCTCATAAACGAGTTCAACGGTAGTAACCTCACCATAAGGTAATTTAATACTTATAGACATAAGTAAATGTTGCAGGCCATTTATCAAGACTTGGACCCGTGCATGCTCAACATTTCTTTCATCTAAATGTCCCAAGTCCATACTGATGGTTCGGATCATTTGATCATTCCAGTAATGAAGTGAGATCCCGTGGATTTTAATTCCGAAGGGGATACTTGCTAGAAACTGATCTAAAACTATTAGTTCCTACCTCTGAAGGATGAACATCCATCGCTTGAAATGGTATGGGGCTTTTCTTAGAACAAGTTGTAGGTCAGATTCACTTTCAAAACGGAACTGAAACTTTTCCGGGCCTAAATCACTGCCCGTAACAGAAGATTGTAGATTCCAGAGCTTGATCATATACTCCATTAAATTCTTGGGGTGTTGTACTCGTGGGTTGGTGACTCGTCCAATCAGGGTGAGTTTGTTAGCCTCTATAAGGGTTGAGTTGTCTTAATGAGGGATCCTCAAAGGTGATTTTCTGCCAGGTTGGTTGTTGGGTGGAAACCAGTTTTGTTTACCCTCTCTTAGGTGACGATGAGACATGATTGGTAAGATGGGGAGAAAGCCTTCTTGTAATAGCGGTTGAATAATCTCAAAACAATATGTAGGAATGAAAGAGAGAGAAAGCACCACAGAATCAATAACTGTAAAAAGGAGAAAGGACTGGTACAAGGTAATAGTAAGGCGTAGGAAGGGACCACGACTTCAAAATGCTTGAGAAAGAAACTGATATACAGTTAAAAGGCGTTACTCAAGAACGAAATACCATAGCAAAGTTTACACTAGTCTTAAAAGAGCTCTCAACTACTTTCAATAACTAAAGAGAGAGGAGTGGCGAAACAGAGCAGTATAAAGTCTCTGATGCAGAGTAACTAACGTAAAGACTTTTACGAGAGGTCGTGAGAAGTTTTCTTGCCTACTTCTACAAGAGTAAGGACGCACAAGGTAGTAAGCTTTCAGGCTGATGGAGGTAAGAGACGAAAACCAAAACCCCAAGGATATGGGAGGATGAGAAACCTGAGATTCAGGGAATGGAGACCATACTCACCAACTAAATTTTCCTGAGAGTGAAGCTGGAGAGTATCTATGAGAGACGGAGGGGACACTTCTAACCGGAGAGAAATTCCGGTGATACCAGAAGAAAAATTGCCAAAAGAGGAAAACGGTTCTATATTTTGGATAGAATTCAAAAAGTCACAGAGCTATGAGGTAGCTGAGGCATAGCTTCAGTAACTAAAATGGGGAATAAAGTAAAAAGTTACATATCCAAAGGGGAAATATTGGCAGGGGAGGATAAGAGCATATGGAGTCGGGCCCGAGAGAGAATAGAAAAAAGCAAAATATCTACAAGAATATTTACTATCTTTTCCTCATTGACCATAGAGAATCAATCAGGGAGATGGCTTGTTAGCATATCCCTAAAAATTTTGGTGTATTTGGAAGGCCAGAAATAACTTCATTTCCAATAGTAGGATATGGGATCCTAGCGATACCATAGAGTTGGCTACGAAGGAGACTTCTAAGGGGTGTCTTGCGCACACTAATGGAAAGCTAGACAATACTACTCTTTGCAATTCTGTAAGAGTAGTCCCAACTCACCTTCCTCCCGTATTGACTGGTGAAATAACTTGTTAGGTTGATGGATCCTGGAAGTTGGAAAACACAACTAGTGGCCTTGGCTGAATCTTACAAAATGTGGATGGATCCACATAAATTCTTGGTCTCTCTGGTACGCGACAAGGAATTTTTGCTCTTTACACAGAACTTTTGAGCCTTATGTGGGCAATGTCATGTCTAGCTGAGAGAGAGCATCTTTTTCCCTTTTTTTGTTACTGACTCCAAAGAGCTGCAAGGAATGATTCAAAAACCGTCCGCCTGGCCAGCATTTGCCTCGGAGTTGTCGGCATTTGGAAGATTACTAAGCGTATTTAGAGATTTCGAGCTAATTCACATCTCAAAAACAAAAAACACGAACGTATATTGGCTAGCTAAAGCAGAATAGAAACGAAAGATAATTTTTTTCTTATGTCGATAAGTCTTATCCCTCATGGTTCACTAATCATAGAGTCGAATCGCTGTAATAGTTTTTTTACTTTATTTTCGTGACAAAAAATAAAATTAATAAATTTTTATTAATTTTGATATCTAGGTTATAAAATTATAACGCATTGTTTCAATATCTTTCGATTATAACAAATCGATTTGATTCTACATAATTGATATGTACTAACCTTACTAACTCTGTAGATATAATTGAGATTTCAGATGGTTTGTAACGCCTCAAACATATATATGTCGTTAAGTGTCAACAAAGAGAAAAGCGTTCAATGCGTTACAATCGTTCTGAAGATGCAATTTTGCAAATGCAGCAACTTGGCATGCAAATTCACTATTAAGATCACGGGTACGTTTAAAGAGGAAACCCATTTCGAATCTCATAATTTATCACCAAGTGTCACTTCTTGATGAAATTTGTCTCCAAGAACATTTAGAAACAAATCACAAATTACAAAAATGGAATATATAACTTAAATGAGAATAAATTGAGTCACGAGAAAGAGATAGGGTTAGGAAGTAGAAGAAACACACACAAACACATGTGAATAAGCTTTGTTTTGTTCGTTATCACAAACTTTTGCTCTCTGCTTCACATGCCCAAGATTAGGAACATGAAGTCTAGATTTGTAGTACAACTATGTTCTTTTTTGTAATAACTATTTCATAAAATTATGTATATAAATAAATCACAACCTTAGAGATTAGATTTATATATGAAAAATTATAAAGATGAGCTCATTTATTTTATGGAATAATTTTTACTTTATTATTGGTGTTTATTCCTTAATTGAATATTTTCGATAAATATTAAAGAAATATGTCAAAATGTTTTAAGAATATTTATACCTTAAATTGAGACACTAGGTCCCAATATTTAGTTTGCCAATATTTAAAAAACCATTAGATTTTTATTGAAAATTATTTAGAAAATGGACTCTATATATTGACCCCTATCCTTGTACAAAAAAAAACATATACTTTAGCTTCATTACAATCATTTCATTACCTAAAATGACAACCAAACTTAACACCATTGTTTTCTCCATTGTTATGTTGCAACTTCTTCTGTCAATCCAAATGCATGTAAGTGTTTAAACACTAACTTATGTAAATATGTTTCCTTCAATTCTTCACATTGACCAAAACGTTTTGAATCTACAAAGCCTACACATTTGGAGTCTCCTGCTCCACAACCACAACCACCACATCACAATAGCTCTCAAGTGAGTTTCTTTGGTTCTTCACTACTCAAGAACTGAGTTTTATGAAAAATCTACAAACTCTTTTCTAACATTTCTTGATTTTGGCAGTATGGTACTACAGAAGGCAGTCTTCAACCACAAGGTAAATCAGTGACTAGTCTAATTTTGTATGAATTGTTTGTATTGTCACAAAGCCGGTCCAAGGAATTAAAAAAAGTCATAGACGTAAATCACTCCTCCTACGGAGTTTGAACTACTGACACTGAACACTACAAAGAGTGTCTCAACCACTAGACGAAAGTCACTGGGTGACAGCACAATTCTTTTTGTCAATCACACGTTTAATTATATCGAAAAAAACCTCATGATTAGTAATTCAGTCCCGAAGAAAGTAATCTACTAAATTATAATTCTCATGAAAGGTTTTCACGGATATGGCCATCACAATTTTAAAAACTAAAATTTGTAAGAATCATTTTAATTATTTAAAAATACTATATAATTTGGAAACCACATTATTTTAGTTTTAGATAGGCATCATGAAATTTTTGAAATTTTTTTGGACCGGTCGTGTGTGTTGAATGTGAAATTTAATCCAATTTGTCTACTATATTAGAGTGCAAGCCAAGATGTGGATATAGATGCTCAAATACAAAATACAAGAAGCCATGTTTGTTCTTCTGCAACAAATGTTGTACAAAGTGTTTGTGTGTACCTCCAGGTACTTATGGCAACAAGCAAGTTTGTCCTTGCTACAACAACTGGAAGACTCAGCTAGGTGGACCAAAATGCCCTTGATTTCAACTCTTACTTACTATGCCTTAACCCCTACGTGTAATATATTAATCTATCTACCTATCATAATGTTGTATAATGTATTGGACTCTTTGGCATAATCACATAAATTATCTGATATGCACTTCACGACTTGTAAATATTTACTAGCCGTGATACCCATTTTTCACCCCCTCATGATCCGATATATAAATAAGAACTTAAACTAAACAATGTTCAGACAGTTGACCGCAACAATGAGCTTTGACCTGGCAAGAAGGTTGGGCTCATGGCCGGTCCTGAGGCCAAGCATAGCAAGCACGAGCTTGTGGCCCATTTTATATTTTCAAAATTTTGCTTTAGGAACCGGTCCATGTTTTTTATTTTTTCTTGCGGTCTTTAAAATCTCAGGACCGGTTCAACTTGGGTCCCATAAAGACAGAATCGACCCTCAATTAGAGAATATGCATCGGTCCATAAAAGTATTTCGCTTCAAAGGAGGCAAAACCAACCTGAGTGAAGAATGAAGGGGAAAGCTTTCTTAATAATAGGAGATACACATGTATATGATTACATATTAGATTCTCCTGGGATACAAAATATACATAGATTTCCACATATACCTAATTCGACTTTTGAATTAGATATGAAACTCTTATTCATTCAATAAATAGCTATTCTCATAAACTGTGTTACCCACAAATCTCAGTATAGCCTGGCAACTTAGGTGAGACTCTAATTCAATACTTGACAATTTTGTTGGCATTGGTTCTTTTGGAGTAAAGAATCAATCTCAATCATTGAGAGAAACAGAATAAGAAATTTCATTTGGCGTTACTTTGCACAGATTAACTTCTTGGCTTGAGATTCGGTTAGTTACTTCTTTAGTTGGTTTTTTATTTTTGCATATTCAATTTGTTAGTAGAAGTAGTGGTTTACTGAAAATGAGTAATTCATAATATCTAGAATAGAGTCATATAAGTGTGCTCTAAATCAAACATGCCGATAATTTGGTGAAACAAGTTCCTTACTCAACTATTGTATACGACCTAGCAAACCTTGGTGCTCACTTTTGACATATTTCAGCTCTTTCTAAAGTAATACTCCCTCCATTCCTGAAAAGATTCTAAAAGGATGATGTTTTAGGTGAAACACTTCAAAAGAACGCATAAAGTAAAGTAAAAGTTGATTTACTTAATCTACGTAAAAACTCTAAAACATCCTCCTTTCAGGAACGGAGGGAGTATCAGTTTTGGCTTTTGTTTTCTCCAAGCTAAACAAAAAGAAGTCTATTCCTCTATTCTCTTTCTATAAATGGTCAACAAAAACTACAAATGTTAATTTAGTCTAGTGGTTATACTATTTTATGTATATCCATTTTAATCTTTTATTCTTATTTTAATCTTCCATTGACAAGTTTATCCTCAAATTTTGTTGGTCATAGATCTTTTAACTTTTAAAAGTAATTTTTATATAAAAATTTTGTGACTGCTTAAAAACTTGATACTTACACCTATATTGATACTTATAAAGTAAAGGGAGATCAAACATGTTGATTTGACGAATTACACCTATATTGATACTTATAAAGCTCAGAATGGTAACAATGGATCAAATAGTGCGGGTAAAAAAAATTAGCGGGGCAGTGGGGTATAACTGTGATTTTTGTAGAAAGTGGAACAAGTGCGGTTTATAAAAATAAGCGGTGCGAAATTTTTTTGAATGGTAACAAATATTTTTTGTTGTTGAAAATAATGTGAATTTTTTTAAGAACGGCATTTTACAACAAGATTAACGTAGTTCCATCAGCCCAAAAAAAATTAAAAAGCTTAGAGGAAACAAGAGAAGATTCAAGATCCAAGTACTATAGGCTATGAGTAAACCAAATCGATAGAAGATTGTGAAACCCTTTTCTTGCAATTCTCGAGAGGATTTGTCTTTGACATTCCTATCAATAAGCTTGATTAATCCAAGATGGTTAGTTGATATGGCACTATGCAGTCTACTGTTTCTCTCTCTCCAAATATGGTATACGGTTGAATGCGCAACAATATGGGCAAGAAGGAAAGTTTCTTTGCTCTTGATACGTCGCATATATCTTCTAAAGGCAGCCTTAAGCAGCGTAAAACCTCATCCAAAATGGTTCAGGTGTAGTTGCAGTCCACAAAAAGATGGTCCCGTGTTTCCACCTGCGTATTACAAAGTAGACATGATGAATCAATTTGCAGTCCCCAAGATAACAACCGATCTCTAGTTGTCAGTCTATTCAATTGACAGAGCTAAAAAATGAAAGCATGTTTAGGGATATGTCCCTTGAACCAGATTTGCCTTGCCTACGATTAGTTTGGTCCCGCTGGCCTTAGCTCTTGCCAAGTGTATGCGGTTGAGAAAGGCTGCACAGATATACGGTCACGACTCCAGAAAAAAGATTGTTTCCAGCACATGGGTCCGGAGCCGATAGGCTTGAGGTTAGAGCTTGCAGTTGCAGCACCACTCTATTTTGGGTACGTGAACGTAGTCGTTGGCCGGTGAGAGTGGACAATGCCATATTTGCTTTT
This sequence comes from Iberis pinnata, assembly GCA_900406425.1. NCBI lineage: Eukaryota > Viridiplantae > Streptophyta > Magnoliopsida > Brassicales > Brassicaceae > Iberis > Iberis pinnata. The sequence goes on along the minus strand of OVBE01016433.1, from coordinate 3,280 downwards.
TCATCTTCGTTTATTCTTGTTACCCGAGGGGATAGTATCTCCCTATTTGAGCAATCGAGGGACCCTCAATATATCAGTCATCATGCCAAAAGAAGATTGATTCCCCGCTATGAATTTTGCATTTCAGAAATTGCCTTGCTATGGGCCTAAGAGCAATGAGTGACTTCCACAAGCAAGATCTATTTTCATCTTTTTCAATGGACCAGAATGACTTTGTCTTTAGACGGTGCCTAAAGTTCCATTTGACCCAAAGCAATTCAAATTTGGTAAACATTATCCAAATGAGTTTTAAGTTGAGTGCAATGTTCCAAATTTTGAAGTTTGTTAACCCGAGACTGCCCTCCACTTTGGGGAGGCAAATTTGTTCCTAAGCCACTTTTATCCCTCCTGTTTTAATTGTTATACCCGTCCAAAGAAATATGTTACAAATACTTTGAATGATAGTTAAGGAGTTTAAAGGAATAAGAAAATTGGAGAACCAAAAATTCAAAGTACTATATATGACCGAGGTTATGAGTTGGAGGCGTCCTATAAATGAGAGAAATCTAGTACTCCAATGGTTGAATTTTGCAGTGATTGAGTCTATAAGAGATCCATAATCTGATTTTCGAAGCGTCCTATGCATTAGCGGAATTCCTAGATGGCGGAAGGGAAACATTCCTTTAAAAAATCCAAGCTCCTCCATCCTTGCCAAGGCATTACCCGAGAGACTAGCCAAGTAAAGTGCAGATTTGTCCTTATTCATTTCTAGCCCATAAATTCTTTTGAAGGTGTCAAGAAAATGAATGATATTAGTGAGCAAGCGACGCGAAATGTTGATGAAAATTATCAAATCATCCACAAATGGGAGATGGTGAATTTTCGGGTTCTTTGACAAGGGATGATACTCGATCTTCCCTTATTCAAACTTATTGCTGAGAAGCTTCCCAAACAATTCCATTGCAATTACAAAGAGATAGGACGATAACGGATCGCCTTGACAAAGCCCCTTGGCTCCTTGGAAGTACCCATGTAGATTACCATTAATGCTAACAGAGAAGGTCATAATGGTTATACATTGAGTTATCCAGTTAACAAAAATAGGCGGGAAACTTGCCTCTTCAAGAGCTGTGATCAAAAACTCCCAATGTACCGAGTCAAATGCTTTACGAAGATCCACCTTCAAAAGACCTTTCTTAGACATTCTCTTTACGTTGAAACCTTGTACAATCTCGGACGCTAATAGGACATTCTTAATTAGAATACGACTTTTGACGAACGCGGATTGACATGGAGATATCATGAAAAGTAAGACCTTTTTTATCCGCTTAGCAAGGATTTTAGAGATTACTTTGTACACCACATTGCATAAGGAAATCGGCCAAAAATCTTTAATGTGAACCGCATTCGGTTTTTTAGGAATAAGCGTGATGGTGGTGCTATTAAGTTGCTTCAAAATCTGGCCGAAAAAAAATTCTTGTATCGTTGCTGTTACTTGAGTACCAATGAAAGACCAGCAGCATTTGAGAAATTCGACATTGTAACCGTCGGGACCCGGTGCTTTGTTTCTAAGAAGATTGAAGATTGTGTCTTTAATTTCCATGACTATAACCGGGGCTGCCAACTCATTCTGGATTGATTTGGGGCACTTAAATGACGATAGAGATTTGATTAAGTCTTTGTCCTCATGGTATAGTCTCGCTGGAGATTTTCCTAGAAGGTCCGTGTAGTATAAGACACATAGATCAACCACCCCTTTTTAAATTTCTATCTTATTTTCCTCGTCATCAAGGAGATAGTGAATATGATTTTCCGAACACCGGGCTGCAACCATTTTGTGGAAGAAGCTTATGTTTAGATCACTATTTTCCAACCACTGAACTCTCGACCTTTGGGCTAAGAAACTTTCCTCCGCTTTTTCCAAAAATAGCCATTTGGAGTGTGCTACTTTCTCTCTTGCTGCAACAAAAGAAGAAGGGGCAGTTAGAACATCATGTTGGCATTGTTTTAAGTACTCACATGCTTGAGTAACTTTCTTCTCAATCCCGGAGTAATGGCCTTTGTAGAAACTTCGGATATATTTTTTCATAAGTTTGAGCTTCTTAGTAAGAGAGAACATTTTTGTCCCATTCACCACTAAGTGTTCCCATTCCAATTCCACATAAACGAGAAAATTGTGATCCGAGAGAAGGAAGTTCATAAACCAAAATTGCCTTGCTTTTGGAGGTTGTGGATCTCCCAAGTTCACACAACATGGACTATGGTCGGAGAATTCATGGGCTGGAAAATCACTATATGAAGATGGGAACTTGGATAGCCAATTCGGGTTCACTAGAATCGATCTATCTTCTTAGCAATGGGGTTTATCTCACGCTTGTTCCACCAAGTAAATGTGTTCCCTATAAAGGGTGAATTATGCAGTTCACACAATGCTAGGCAATCCCTCATATCTGACATTCCTTTATTAATCCGAGAGCCTCCAGTTGATGAGTCGGCTGGATTTAAAGCTTGATTGAAATCTCCTAAAAAAATCCATGGCTCTGAGCTAATGATAGGATTCGTTGCAATAGCTTGAAGATCTGACCAAAGATTTAACCGCCCTTGAGCATCATTCAAGGCGTAAACAAAGGCAATAGCAAAGTCAAACTCAAATTATGGAATTTAAACTATGCAAACCATTAGTTGACTTGACTTGAATCCTACCGTAAGAGAGACTGTCCGTTTCCAAATCACCCAAATGCGACCAAGTGGTTCATGCTCTTAATTGCAAGAAAAATTCCAGGATGGAAAAGATGAAGCCATATACTTTTGAACCTTATGAATCTTGACTCTGGTTTCTACAAAACTACCAAAAGAGGCATTAGAATGCCTTAACCATTTCCTAAAAGAGCTTCTACATATATAATGATATTATCCGTGAACTGATAGGTTAAGAATTTAATCCTAAACTAGTATTTCAGAGAACAGTTCAATGTAGCAAGCATATGTATCGAATCCACAAAGACCAGAAAGTACACGTTCAGTTTCAGTTTCAAATATAGCTAAAGCAGAATAATTATGAGATTTTTGTAACGAAACAAAATGGCAAATGAAAACGGTTTAAAAACTATAATATAAAAACGCTAGGCATTAGGGAAATCTGTAGGTATTCNGTAGGTATTCAGGTTTAAAGTCAAGTTAACATGCAGGATTATGATTGAAAATAGTTCTCAACATGAAAAACGAATAAAGAATAATCTTCTCCCAGAGTATTAAACCCTATGCTCGAATTGCCAGAGACAAACTCTCGCCGTCTTTAAAA
>OVBE01016432.1:0-10949 GCA_900406425.1 Iberis pinnata | reverse complement strand
CCTTTGTACATAATAAATACCGAAATTTATATTCACGATAGATATAGTGGATATCGATAACGAAAAAGAGAATGGATCGTTATTTATTATCATCAACTACGACTTTATATGACCCATTAATAATCATTTAATGTACACTTCAGTATATACTTCTATTAATTATTTAATTGAATGTTGTTATGTATGAAGTGTCAACAGGTATGTCATGTGTGCATACTCCATAGTCCCAAAATGGACCAAAACTTGCCATAACTCTCACAGCCAAAATGGCCCCAAATTCTATTTATGCATTCTCCATTACAATTTTGTCGTCTATACATTCATCATTCCGTCTCTTAAGTTAACAACTTAAAATCTTGATTGTATAAATCATATGGAAACATTGCTATTTTGAATTGGGAACTAAACATATATCGGGCCAATCAAACCAAAATAATGGAAACAATTTAAATGGGCCTGTTTAATCTTACATGGGACACGTGTCAGGATCGTTATGGGTTTACAATAAGAATACGTGTGAAGATCTCAATGGACTTGTTTCACCGTTAACAACGATAGTGCAAAAACTGAAGACAAAAAGTTGCCGCAGATTTGCTGAGGGAACTAAATTGACGAACAGTAAAACATGGAGGTTAGGGAGAAAGTCAAAATCGTAATTTCTGTAGCCTTGCTTGTAGCGGGGACAGTCGTATTCGTTTCGGAGTATAGGCGGCGCCGCCACCGGAGAAAGCAGACATCTCCTCTGAACTCGTGTTATCTGCATTCCGAGCGTAAGCCCCAGTTCGGTTTCAAACGCGTTCTTGCCGATAACTCTTACTCTCGCTTTAAACACTTGAAGCTCGATGATGGATCTTCCTCCATAGGTAAATTCGATATCTCAAGTTTGAATTTCACTTTAATCCCTTTTTTTTTCTTTGACAAATAGAGTTGATTGCATAAGATTCTGCATTTTGATATTGTATTTTTTTTTACATTGAAAACAATGTAGAGGATCCTGTGAACTGTCACCCGTATGAAACTGAGATCACTGTCTTGTTAGAGAATCCTGGGCTTGAATTTGGATTTTTGAAAGGAGAGTATTCATTGGAAATGAGTGATTCATATGTTTGGGTTGAGACGGAGTCACAGTTAAAGGATCTTGCAGAAACATTGGCAAAAGAAAAGGTTTTTGCAGTTGACACTGAGCAGCATAGTTTGCGGTCGTTTCTTGGTTTCACTGCTCTAATTCAGGTATCTAGATAGATCATTGACAATATAAGACTATGGTTGGTGTTAAGTAGTTTTTAGATATTTCTTTGAACCTGCAGATCTCTACGCAAGAGGAGGACTTTTTAGTCGACACGATTGCATTACACGATGCAATGAGTATTCTTCGTCCTGTTTTCTCCGATCCTCATATTTGCAAGGTATATAATACGGCGTAGATACTTTATGTTAGAATCTAAAAATGGCTTGGTTGTTTNCCCCCCCCCCCCCCCCCCCACATTAATTGTTGATTGTTCTTCTAGGTGTTTCATGGGGCTGACAATGATGTTCTCTGGCTTCAAAGAGACTTTCATATATATGTTGTCAATATGTTTGATACTGCCAAGGTATACATTTCTCTACCCTGCTCTAAATTTTAAGGTTTGGCATGAGGGACAGCCGTTTGGAGTGAGTGAACATTTATTAACGTGTCTGTTAAATCTGCCGCTTTAGATAAATGTGTTCATTATTGTGTTATACGCCTATATCCATGTTTTTGGCTAAATAGTAAGCTGGATCTGAAGTTGTTGCTGCTGTTTTCTAAAATGGTATATAATTGCAACAAATCAGGCATGCGAGGTGTTGTCAAAGCCTCAAAGGTCACTAGCATACTTACTTGAGACAGTTTGTGGAGTGGCTACTAACAAATTGCTTCAGGTGAGTCGTTTAACTCTAAGGAAAATCTCTTATTCTTGTCTATGCTAAGCTTGATTTATATCTTCACTGAAGCGTGAAGACTGGAGACAGCGTCCTCTGTCTGAAGAGATGGTACAATATGCCAGAACAGATGCACACTATCTTCTATTTATTGCAGATAGCTTGATTTCTGAGCTCAAACAACTAGCCACTGGTAGATATCTAACTAGCTAGTTCAATAATAATATAGTATGATATAGATGGTAAACTATAATTCAGTAAAACATGGTAATAAATGGCTATAGTTTTTATTCTTGCAACAAATTTTCTAAAATATATATCTATCAGAAGATTCATCTAGCCCCGATGACAAATACAATTTTCTTCTCGAGGCTAGTAGGCGGTCAAACATGATCTGTTTGCAATTGTACACTAAAGAAACTGAAGATTTTCCTGGCAACGCTGCTGCTTCCTCATTAATTTATCGGCATTTAAATGGTCATGGGGATGATTCTTCCATCTTCCAGGATTCAGAGGTATGTATGCTGCCCCTCAGTCCATTATGTTTACATCCAAACTTCATGCTGATGTTCATCTTTCAGTCTCAGGAGCGTGTAAGGGAACTTTGTGCATGGAGAGACTTAATGGTGAGTTAAGTCCCCTGTTTTCTTGGGTTGTTCTAGTTCATAATGTTGTAAATGCAAGACATCTTTTCTTGTCGTAATGCCAGTCAATATGTATTTCCTTTTTCAGGCACGAATTCATGATGAAAGCACACGATATGTATTATCTGACCAGGCTATGGTTGCTCTTGCTTCTAAGCAGCCAACTACAACAGAGGAGATATATGGTGCAATAGCTCAAGCTGATTTGGTTTCAGAGTCTTCTCTGAGTTTGAGTTTCTCAATTCAATCCCCATCTGCTGTTATTTGTAGTCATTTGGATGATGTATGTCAAATGACTCATGGCAAGTTGGCTAAGCTGGATGCTATTTTACCAATGGTTCTTCAGAAATGCTTAGGTACAGATGGAACTTGTCCAATTTCACTCTTTAATTACTCCCTTTTGGTAAACTTCAAGCCAAAGCTAAGTAGCCGGCTTGCGCCCAAGCAAAATGGACATAAGAACTTCAAGCAGTTCACTCGGAAGGCATCAAGAGAGCTTTTTGTCAAGAAATTTTCCTGCAAGGCTCCTGTTTATCACAATTGTAGAATATACGCAAATGATGGACGGCTGCTTTGTTATTGCGATAAAAGAAAACTTGAATGGTACATTATGATCTATTGTTGTGTATGTATCTGCATTCCCATCATTTCTTCTGGTTTAAGAACCTCCCCTCTAATTTATATCTCTGTGATATATGACAGGTATGTAAATCGTGGTCTTGCGAAACTAGTTGAAGAAAACCCACCTGCGATAATGCTTTTGTTCGAACCCAAAGGACGTCCAGAAGATGAAGGGAATGATTTTTATATCCAGACGAAGAGGAATATATGTGTTGGGTGTGGGGAAGGAAATCATTATCTACGTTACAGGATAATACCTTCATGCTACAGAGTTCATTTTCCAGAGCACTTAAAAAGTCACAGATCCCATGATATTGTCCTGCTTTGTGTGGATTGCCATGAAGTTGCACATGCTGCTGCAGAGAGATACAAGAAACAAATCGCTACAGAATTTGGAATTCCTCTTTTTGTTCGTAGAGTACTCGATTCAAATGAAGCACCGGGGACATCATCTTCAATGGAGTATGATTCAACAGGTAACTCTGATGATGCAGGTGTCTCTCCATTACATCTTAGAACAGCTGCAATGGCGCTCTTGCGACATGGGGACCGAATGCCATCAAGTCGCCGGGAGGAATTAGTGGAGGTAAACAATGGATTCAAACCGAACATTCTGATAATCTAAGCAGTTATTGATGTTTTTTATATATATTCTTTTGAGTATAGACTGTGAAGAGGTATTATGGTGGACGGGACATATCTGAAGAAGAGTTGGAAAAAGCTTTACTCATTGGATTGAGCCCCCACGGGAGAAGAAAACGTGAAAGAAAGAAAGGAGTCTCTCTGAAATGTTCTACACAGGTTTCTCATTTGGACAAACAAGAAACCAGTACTAATGGTAATCATATGAAAAATCCCGAGCAATGTTACATTAAAGGCTGTTTTTGTTGATAAAATAAAAGGCTATTTTGTACTAATCAATTGTTGTATTACTACTACATATTGTTGTGTCTTCAGATGAAAACAATGTTGAGGAAGTTGTGGTAGATTCTGAGAAAGAAATGAATGAAAAAAGTAGCATAGTTGCGGATGATAGTGACAATGGAACAAGTAGAGGTACGGAGCTAAATGATGCTCAGTGTAATGGTAATATACTGCACCAACAAGACTCGAAACTATCTCTGCTAGGACATGGGCCTCACGGGAAACAGACTGTAGAGTATCTATTAAGGGAACATGGAGAGGATGGTGTTAGGGATTTCTGCCAAAGGTGGAGAAAAGTGTTTGTTGATGCTGTTCATCCTCGCCATTTACCAGGTGGCTGGAATGTTAGTCACAGGTAACCTCAATACTTAAACCACCTTTGCTTTTACTCGCTTTGGAATTTGAATGTTTGAATGCTTGGTAATATTTAATCAAGTAAAAGACCGGACAACTTGTGTCAGAACCTTTAAAGTTACTGAAGTAAGTATGTTTGGATCTTTTTACAAGGGTTTGATTGTTTTGTCACCAGTGGCCGACGAGACTTTGGCGAATTCAGCGTTTATAATCCCACAAAGAGGCTCTCTTCCGGGTAATTCAACCTTGAAAGTTTGTCTTTTCTCTTTTGCCTCGTTGTCACTAACTCCGAAACAAGTCGAGGAAGTGTTTTGTTGTATTCTATTGTAGACCTGTGTACTTATTTTTAAACAAAAGTCTGATCCTTTTTGCCTTATAAAGCTGCAATCTAAGCTTAATTTTGAAACGATAATAGGATTTTGCCATAAAATAATACGAGCTCTTCGGTTTTGAACCGCGGCTCAAGAATCATAAGTTATATTACATGAAGAATTCAAAAGTGTTTATACGGATAAACAAGATCTAGTTAGTCTGGTTCACGGCTGAAATGAAAACTCCAACTGAGGGTCAAATATATGTTGGAGTTCTATGTTGCCACCACTGTCTAAGAATATTCTATAATGTCAAAGACTGAGACTTGTGATCAATGCCGTTGAAGATGAAAGTTCCTGACATGGGAACAAACTGCTTTGTGATGAGCTGCAAACAATAACAAACCATAGAAAGGTTAACAGGTAGTTGCAATATACAATACATTTGATGTGGCAGTGACCATTTTGTTACACAGGTGAACGAACTATACCTTAATAACTTCTTGAGATGCGATCCCACCTATGAAAGCAGCAACCACGTGAAGCTCTGCAGCACCAAATCTGCAGACCTCATTGCAAAGTTCATCTGCGAGATTATAACCATCACAACCCATTTCGCTAAGAAGACTCAGAGCAGTAGCTTTTAACTGGGATGCATCTTCATCCATGAGTCTACTAAAGTAGTGTTGTGTTAGTAGCCTAACAATGCCAAAATTGTTCAGGATACAGTCAATTTTTGCCAGAATGTGGCTTCTTACCCATCAAACTGTCCAGGAAACCTCTTATAGGTCTCAGCAAATCTGTCAACAGCTCTAAGAAAAATATAAAATCCAACGGCGCTACTGTGGAAGGCAAACATAAAAGTGCTAAGAGCATTAAGAGCCAACATATCTCTAATTCTGTGTTAATAAGAGAAAGATCATTTTGGAATTAGACATTCACACCTGTAATCTTCACTAGCCAAATACTTCTGCAGTTCTGCAACAGAAGGATTACTGAACTCATCCTCTATCATACGAAATCTGCATACCTACACGTGCATATCCCAATTGTTTTACTTCACTCAAAAAACACTATGGGTTTTATCATATAGTGCAGCAATTTTAACCTTAAGTTTTCTTGCATTCTTGCAGAAGCTCTTAATAGTTGGCTTTGAGATGCTACTTGGGTCTCGACCAACTTTAACAAGAATGTTGTTTACTCTTTGCTCCATGGTATGACAATCAGCTTCAGCTTTGGTCTGGTATATTTTCTGTAAATTGATGTAATGCCTGCAAAAGAAACAACATAGCTACTATATGGTAATTTGACGGGTGAAGGGTGAATATCTGCCCTCCTCCAGAACATAAAAGAACAGGAGAACTGACTCTGTCGAAGATGTCATATCGGGCATTGAACCATCAAGTGGTGCTTCCCCACCACCTTCGTTTGAAATAAACTCCTGCAGGAGATTTATATAATAAGTAAGAAAGCTTCACATTCATGAGAAAGATAAGGAATTTCAAGTTACAAACCTTGAGAGCTGCTACCATTACCCAAAAATCTGAGGAATTCGAGCCAACTTCAGCACAACTATCATTAATAATACTATGAATCTCTTGGCCTGGAGGAAAAAGAACAGGTTTAGTTCAAAGATAGTTGAAAGTTGCTCATTTTGTTCTTGTTGCAGTTTTTGGATGTATACTAACTGATTCCCTTAGGAGCAAAAACTTTGAAAGCGGCTTCAACGGCTTCTTTGTAATTATCTTCGTCCACTGATACCATCTTGGACTTAACTAAATCCTAAGATTTCAAGGAAAAGGAATAGATCATAACTAGAGATCACAAAAAGAGTAAAGCTTGGTAAGTGTCTTTTAAGTAAGGAGATGTTGTGATACCTTAAATTCTTTTTTCTCTTCCCTGGTTGAGGGAAGGATGTTGCTATGGGTTTGAGCCCATTCTTCAGCCATCTTGACAAGAATGACCACATAAGGAATGTGCTTATGAGCAATGGGATCTGATGTTTTCAGATCAATGGTTTCCACAAACCTACCAGACACAATTCACAACGTTAAAAGAATGCCAAGACAAGATAATGAGCGAGGAAATAAGTAGAGTACCTTTTGAGTTCAGCCCATGGATTATTCAAGCGAAGATCATCAAGAAAATGATCAGGCTTTGAATCGATAATGGTGTGCTCCTGAAAAGATATGACTTAGCAGAGTTACCATGAGCAATTCCAAACACTCCACTACAAGTCTACAAGAGAGTAATAGGCTCTTTGATTTACCTTTACACTGATACGAACAAAACCGGTAAGACCATAGGAGCGAGCAAAAACCAGCATAACATTTGCTTCTCGGCAGATTCTATCTAGTTTCACCATTGAATCTTCAACTAGCTACAATCAAAATAGCAGCTATAGATTCCCAAAAGGATTCTTCTTGATGTCAAAAATTAAAACTTTGCAGTCAAATTGTACCTGAGTGGCAATAACAAGAGTGAACTGAACGAAGAAAGACGGATTCGTGATGATCAAAGTGTCTGGATTCTCCAGAACAAAGTTAGCTTTAACAGCATCGTTAAGCTCCTGAAGAAAAGCACATGTGCACTTGGCTTTTGATTGACCAACACTCTTCTCATCCACTTTAAACAGTCATCAATTTGCCAAAGTAAGTTCCCAATACAGAAAATCAAAGAAGATAAAATGATGATTACCCATGAAATTGTTTCCAAGGTCTCCAATTTCTACTATGGATCCGTCGACAATGGTGATGCTTCCGATTCCACCAAGGACGAGATTCTTAAGAGCTTCGGAACCAGTAGGGCCACAATTGAGCAAGCAGATGCTTGCGTTTTCCAAAGCCCCTTGACCTACTTCTCCCCAAATCCTACCAGTTTTCGGACACCGTTGAATAATCCAGAATTGAAATGATGATAAAATGAAGAAGAAGAAGAGTACTGAGTGTATGTAATGTACCTTAATTGACGATCGTACTTGGTTTTTTTGGGTTCCGACATTGTTGGTTCTTGCTCAACCCGTTTCATGGGTTTTGCAGACAGACAAAAGAGAAGAATGGCTTTTTCTTATGAGAAACTTCTTTTTTTAGGCCTGGGCATAATTCCCAAAACCCAAACTCCATCTGAAAAAACCCTAACTATACCCGAACCATAGAATTAAAATATTCTATTAGGTTTTAATTTGGTGAGTTAGGGTACCCGAACTGGACCTGACCCGAACCCGAAAACCGATCAGGTATTCGAAGAACCGAAATTGTTATTTGGAGAGTTTGAGTTGTTTCACTTTAGAAAATTTGAATTGTTTCAAAACTCAACTTGATTTTTGTTTATCTATATTGGAATTAACTTTGAGCTTTATTTGAAATTGAAATTAATTTTGAGTTGTTATAAAATTGGACAATTGGTTTTGAGTTTTTTTGGACATATTTTAGTTTAAAAATTTTCGGGTATTATGAAAAAATTTCGGGAATTTTACGAAATTTTGGGTATTTTTATATTTTCGGGTCCATTCGGGTCCAATCGGATCTGAAATACCTGAAAAAATTAGGATCCAAAATTTTTTGGTTTTTTACGATTCTGAAATTCTAGACCCGAAACGATCCGGATTCGTCTAAACCCGACCCGGTTCCGACCCGAAAACCATTCGGTTCCATAATGAATCCAAAACTCCTAGACTGAAAACTCGGACTCGATCGGGTTTTACCCAAACCCGACCTGAGGACCCGAATGCCCAGCCTTACTTTTTTTTGGCTTTTACTAAATTGGAATAAAATGAAAAAATTGGTTGATTCTAAAATTGAGATTTTTTTGTAAGATTACAAAATTATCATATAATCCTTACAAATTTAATACTTAGCTTGCTAAAGCTGTTTTAGTAGTTACAAAAACGTCAAGTGCTAATTCTGAATTAAAAAAAAAAATCCTCAAATCCTTTTTGTATTCACATTACATTATTCATAAGCAATTTTTATGTATAAAAAGTGTCAAAGTGATACATATACTGAAAAATTATAATATATATATATATATATATATATAGATTAACACTTGAGAGAGTCTTAGTTATTATTGACAAAATAATTCATGATCAATCTAATTAATTATTGGAAAATTTTTCAAAAATACTACAAGATATTAGTTTTATTCCAAAATATTATGTTTATTTTAAAAATACTATACATTCTCAAAAATTTCAAAATACTATATTTTGTCTAAAAACACCACAATAATGTTTTTGTTCTAAAAAATACCACAAAACTTATAATAGCTTTACAACTTCAAATATAAACCCAAAAATCCCAAAACTAAACTTTACCCCTGCAAAACTAAACCCTAAACTATATTCAGTAGGGCTGGCATAAAAATCGATAACTAAATAACTGACCATAATCGAACCGAAATTTTGTTTTCGGTTAGAATTTGAATACGCTAACATAACCGAATGGATTTCAATTATACTATCCACTATTTATCGGTTAGTAACCGAATAGTAACCGATAACCAGTGGATAACCAATTAATCGAATATATATATATATAATATTATTACAATGTTTATTATATATATAATTAAATTAAAAATTACATAATCGTAAACTTTTTTTACCAAGATATAAAAAGTTTTAGAAAATCAGAAAAACCGCTCTGTTCTCTCTCCTGTTTGCGATGAAAAGGTGTATCACCATACACCATTCTCTTCTCCGACGTGGTAACTGCCGGCGGTTACGGTCGGTTACCTTCTGTGTCTTTCATAGAACTGCTCCATCCCCATTCACAAATCCATATCAGCATGCCCTATTTAAAGACTGCAGCCTTGTTAGTGACATCTTTTTCACTCTAAATTTTCGACATATTGCTATGCCAGACAAATTTGCTTCTAAGATGCAAAGTTTTACCATTGGTCTTGAAGATAATGCGGTTCATATACCGTTTGATGATTGCAATCAGGCCCTTTCTGTGACTCAACACAGTTTGGTTGTGGTTCCATCAAATCCCCGAAAGCAAAACATAAGAGCCATGGTTGTTGCTTTACCGAGAATTTGGGGCGTGAGTGATTTCGTCTCTGGACGTGTTATCGACAACACCAAACTGCAATTCCTGTTTCCTAATGCCGACTCTCTGGACAGTGTTGTTCGGGGAGGTCCCTGGGCATTCAATGACTGGATGATCTCAACACACAAATGGGCACCAAATCAAACCGATGAAGAGTTGAAGGACATACCATTTTGGGTTCAAATCCAAGGAATCCCGATGCAGTTTCTAACACCGGGAATGGTGATGCAAGTCGGCCACAACATCGGGTATTTCATGGATGATTTTACCGACGTCGGACAGACTGCCAATGTTGTTCGGGTTAAACTTCTCTGTAACTTTGAATTTCCCCTGAAATTCCAAAGATTGTTCTACTTTGGTGCTGATGCAGTTATTCTTAAATTTCATTACGAGAAATTAAAGAATTTTTGCTTTACCTGTGGATCTCTCACTCATGAACAATCGGACTGCAACCGCGAAATTCTTCCACCGCCGTCTCCTCCGCATGATGATGGTGACTCCGACCCTGATGAAGATGAGGATCCGACGGAAGACACCTCTGAAGCGCCGGTTTTGTCTCTTGTTGCTGGATCTCCGCCGCCGCCTTCTCCGACAAGATCCAAGACTCCGGTGACTTCTCCAACTTCGAAGAAGCGCCGAACTGATGATTCACCGATGAATCGGCCGACTTTTACTTCCAGTGGATCTCGCGGTGGTAAATCAGAGATCAGATTGATTTCAGATGAAAAGGAAAGTATTCGCTGTGTTAGCGATAAGAATGAAGGTCACGAGATTTTTGTCAAACGACAGCGTTTGATTTCAGATGTTAATGGGCTATGTTATTGGGCTAATCAACATATGGAGGCAGGCCCTTCAAATGAGACAAGTTTTTCGCCAAATGTTGATTCCGGAGATGCAATTCCGACTGAAAAGGGCTGGGTGGACCCGAATCCACCAGCGGCGCCATGAATACGGCCTTTTGGAACTGCCGTGGGTTGAAAGAGTCCACGGTAGTTCGACGCCTTAAAAGAATAACTAAACGTTATTCTTTGGACATACTCTTTTTAGTGGAAACTAAAAATTCCGATGATGTGGTTCGAGATGTGGCATCAAGACTCAAGTTTGACTTTGTTAAATGTGTTTCACCTTTGGGGAAAGGGGGG